>JASANE010029975.1:0-39669 GCA_030248225.1 Trileptium ribeirensis | reverse complement strand
TCTAAATTTTGATATTTCAATGGGGAACTAGGGAGAAGCAGTCGAGTTCCGTTGAGATTCCCTATTTTGCTGCCAATTCGAGGCTCTTTCCTATTTTTTCTAGATTTGTGCCTTCACCCTAATCGAACTTCTTGAGTACCTAAGTGGGCTCGTCCAAAATGATACACAATTATGATATACACGTACAATGGTACAAAATCATATCAATAGCAAAAGTAGATCAATGACAAGGTAAATAAATTAAAATAGCAAAACAATTGTCGATAACCATGGCACCATGCAACCCATGAAAATCTACCTCCCTTAAACTATGCCTGGTTCCATTTGAGGTGCGTTTGAGTAAATTTCCCGTCGAAATCATGTGAAAGACACGTAACGGGCCGGAACGGGCCTGTTACAAATAGATAGTTAAAGTAGCAGATATACCGACGTACACGGCGCATGAATTTGCTCGGCGTGTCTTGGAGACGACCTTCATGCGGTTTAGATCGTAATGCGGCCTTATCTGCCAAAAATAACGATAGTTCTAGTTTGGGGTGTTGCAATATATACCGCCATCAGAACCAAAAACTGCATGGTGGCTCCAAGCCACGCTACAGCGAACTAGCCTTTTGATGCAGCCATTTTTACTAATGGCGCTGCCATCGTAACGCCGAGGATAAGTACCGTCGGCCAGTTGGCAATTCCGTGGCGAATGAAGATCCGAATTTCCTCGAAGAGGTGGCCCATGACGTTGTGGCACGGCCGTGGACGTCGACCAAAGGCGATGTCCTCTGGTCCGAGACCGATTCCCCAAAACGAGTCGGCGCGATTTGCGTCGATTAGTTGAGCATGGCCGGTGGCGAGTAGGACATTTTGGAACTTCGGGATCTTGAACTTTTCAAAGAGCACCGTGCGGATGAGATGTGGAAGGACAGGGTGAAGGCGCTCCGTTGTTTCTGGATCGTGAAATTTCGATTTGTTTCTGCGGGAGGTGATTTTGATGTCTCGAGCTCCCATTTTCAAGTCGGATATATCTTGCCTCGCTTGCTCTTCGTCGAATAGATAGGTGACGAGGAGTTGGTATCCTTGCTCCGATGAAGCATATTCTATTGGGTATTGTTTGATTGTTAGGTCCAACGGAGCCATGTTTGATAATTCCGGCCGTTGCGTGCCTTTGGACAAGAATATCTCGATCGGGGCGGCATAGTTGATGGTGTAATACGGCACACACATGTTGCGGCATTTGTTCCATGTTGTTAATTTCTTGAGCCGGTGATTCCTGCAATAGTATGCGTCGCCGTTAGTGGCGGTTCTTGAAAGGAGTGTGGTGGTGGTGGTTGTGGGAACTCGAGTCTTCGGGGGAGATGTTTGGTGTGACGTAAACGTTACAACTGTCTTCCGCGAGGCGGTTTTCTTGGGGTCGCACTACCTTTAATCCGAGATCTTCGGGTCGTAACTGTCGTTGTCCGTCGTCCTCGTCGGTTCCAAGTCAGGATGTGCGGCCAACATGTCTTCGATGTCCTGTTCGTCAAATATGTCATAAAAATATTCGAACATGTCCTGCCGAGCGCGGGCACTACCAGGTGAGAGATTCATCGGCATCACAGGGTCAAGATGTCGGGTCGGTTGCGCGAGGGGTACTGTTTGTCGAGATGCGGCTGGAGGTCGGAGTGTCGGATCTCGGGTGGCTTTGTGTGGTACTATTATCTGAGCTTCTATCTCATGGCGTGCGTAACCCTCATACCAGCGACGGCGATCCCTTGCCTGCCGGTATGGTTGTCGACGTGTGTGTTGAGGGGTCTCTCCCTCCTTCTTGCTTTCCTTGGTAGGGGGTCCCATTTCAGAAGATCCCTCGCTCTCGTCAGTAGAGTAGTCAAGTTCAAAGCGGGGTCTTCGACTAGGTCCTGGTAAGAGTAGGTTAAGGGGTATTTCGCCCTCCCAATCTTCCCACCTGACATCTGGTTGGACTCTAGCTGAGGTTCGCGCATGTGGTTCGGTGCGTGGTGGTCGAGTTAGAGTCCCTTTTAGGGCGGAGAGTGCGCCGCGCGGCGGCGCCTTCTCCCTCCCCCAAATAGAGGAGCCCTTTGATGATTTGCCCATGGTTAAGGTCTTCTCGCTGGTCGCTGGGGCAGCTCGAAATCGTGATCGTTTTGATCGGCTGCCTTCCGAAAATTCAGAGGGTCGGCGTTGCTTACTACGTCTCGCTCACTCGTTTCGCGTCTTCTAGTCAAACTCTCAACAAATTCCCATATAATTTCATCTGCTGATACTTGGGCTTCCGTGGGGTGTGATGTACGGGAGATCTCCTTATGTATTCCATTAACTCGGTGGCGTCCTGAAGTTCACCTCGGGTGCGGGCAGCTTCCCGTTTAATAATCCTTCTCCAGTTCTTCCAGTTCCCATTCCCATTTCGCCTGCTGGTTTTGTCTCCTGGTGCTCCATCGACCAAAGGATGGGACATATGGGGTACATGTCTCTTGTTCAGCTGAGGGTGATAGTGTGACTGGAACTATCCACGGACGTGGTGGTGACTGAGAATCGATAGTTTCGGGCGATGTGGTCTCAGAACCTGCAGATGATACTTGTTCTCGGGTTTGTCTAGGGGTTTGAACTGGTTTCCGCGGTTGTTTAGGTTCGGGTTCCCGTGTTGGTGCAGTTTCTAAAGGTGGCTGGCTATACACTGGGGCGGATTGCGCGGGCGGTGGTCGAGGGGTTGTCGGATACGATGTGATCCATACTCCTCTAACGTAGCTTTGAATTCTAATTGCATTAGCGGTGTTTGCGGGAGCGGGGCAGGTGGGGCGGAGTAGGCGCTACGAGGTTTAGGGTATCGTTGTTCGTACGATGCAACAGGGTCCCGATAGATATGGTATGGTACCTGTGGTTGGTCCGGGTCCGTTACCAGGCGCTGCGAGTACGGGCTACGGTAAGTTTGTGTGGCAATGGCGGCGCGACGTTGGGCGGGCGGAAACGGTGAAGTTTGAACGGCATGTTCAACTGCCGAAGTCGGAGAGGCAGCTTGTTCGGGAGTGTGGGGTGAGGATTCATCCGGGTTTCGCGAGGCCAATAGTTCGACAAGGCCCAAGTCATTGACGGTAAATAGTCGGCCATTGCCCGAGCACTGCAGGGTTAAGGGCTTAGTTGGTTCCTCAGTTCGGATAGCCTGTTCCTGTTCACGAACGGTGATTTGGGCTGTATGCCGTTCATACTCCGGAGAGAAGGTACCGAAAGGCTTATCAAGCGCGTAAGGCAGCCTAGCGATATCTTGGGTAGCGAGTTCTTGCGAGATAGCGGGCCATTCGGTGTCGGGAGTTCTATCGGGGTCACAAATAGGTAACTTGTTTTGATGCGGGGCCGCTGATGAGTCTTGACCCTGAGTTCGAATGGTTAATTGTTCTACTGCAGCGCAGTGGATATCTGCCTGAGCTTGCGTGTACTCTAAGTTAGTTTCTCCGATCTCTACACTAGTTGCGTCGGATGCGCGATCAATTTCTTGGCGCAGTCTGTCTACTGCTTCTGGGTTAGCAGCCTGTAACTCCCTGGCGAAGTATTTATCAGCGAGAATGGTTTCTCCTGGTTCCTGTAACGAGCTTCGATGTATGCAGGGGCACGGCCTTCAGTAAATCGGCCTTGTCAGGAAAGCTACTTAACGGTCGGTAACATGGTTTGGTGCGGTTTATGTGTACTACGTATCGGAAGCATTGGGTTGTCCTGGGAGCTTGACACAGTTGCAGGGTAACATTATTTTGGTGATTTGATACGGCCCGCACCATTTGGGTTCTAACTTGCGTGATAGTCCTGCGCACTATAATATCGATAGACCCATACGTGGTCATTAACACGGCAATCTGGGACCTTAATTTTGCGATTGTAATAGCTCTTCCTATATTCCCTGGCAGACTGCATGGATCGATAGGCTCTATCCCTGATAGTGGGTAACCACCGTTGTACATTTGCGCTGTAGGCTTCTGCTCCAGGGGATCGTCCCCAATCAGTTTGTATTTTGAGTCCATCCGGTACATATTGGAATCCGTGCATGAGCATGAATGGCGGATAGTGCGTGGAAGCATGTTCTGCTAAGTTGTAGGACATAATGCAGTAGGGTAGGACTTCGTCCCACGTAGTATGATCACTTTCGGGTAAGGTTACCCTTAGGAGATACAGTAATGTGCGGTTGAAACGCTCGATCTCCCCATTTGCCTTCGGGTGATAGCTCAAAATTTCCCACTTGAATGTGTGTAACCTAGCACACAAGGGTTCCCCGACTTCTGAAACAAAACATCCTCCCCGGTCCGAGACTAATTCTTCGGGTGCAAAGTAACAGCACACCACGTCTTCAACGAAAGCCCTAGCTACACTCTTAGCTGTCTGATCGGGCAATGCGGCGGCAATGATCAGCTTCGTAAACTGATAAATGAAAGCAATCACATACCGATTCCCTTTTCGGGACAAAATCCGAGTTTTCAATATGTCTACGAACATGCGATGCATAGGCGCGCTAGCCAATGGGTTCTCTCCAAGCGCGGCTTGGACATTTTGTGGTAGATTCGGGGATCACTAGCAGAGTACACATCGTTTTCCATATTCGTCTACGTCCGTACCCATGGTCTCCCAGTAATAGAATTGCTTGAGCTTACTCAGTAGACGATCCCTACCTGGGTGTCCACCGAATAAAGTGTCATGTTCGTGCTTGAGTATTTGACGTATAAGCAGTCTGGGTACGCACAGCTTAGGTCTATAGTCGTTTGGGATGATGGGATGTAAGTAGAGAATAGCAGTGTCGGGGCAGGGACGATAATGGTGAGCTTCTAACTTGAGAGTGGTCGCTGCCTTTTCGTCGGCTGGCGGCTGCCGTGTATGCAGATATAACCATATAGGCCCAAATTGTTTATCTCTACGTTGAATGTAAGGTGTGTAATTGAGAAGGTTTCTCCCCTCGTACTGTTGGAAATGTGGTAAGTATATGTGTTCACCAGTGTCATACACCTGTCCAGGCCGTTATAATCGTACTCGCGGTCCGCATGCATAAGCGAGCTTAATTAAGGTATCGAATTCCTCCACTTCTGGTAAACCACCATATCTCTGTCTAACAGTTGTCGGTAGCGTTCGGCGTCTAGTGAGCTCAGGTGTACCAGCAGTGGCACGAGTCGAGCTTTCACTCGCTGCACCAGGGGCGGGCGGTGTCGGAGCAGCCGGGGGTTCTTGTGGTAGCGTAGGACTAATGGGTGGATCGGGTGCCGATGAGAGTCCAGGGACTGGTTCACCGGCGAGTCCTGGTGTTGATGTAAGCTGGGCTGGCGGTCCGGGAGCAGTTGAGCGTCTCCACGGTACCTCGACTCCTTCAGGCCACGGGTCGTCAACGTCTCCACAGATAATGAAACGCGTCGGATCTGGCAGAGGATCATAACCAGGTCCTCCGAGCATACGAGAGAAGCGTTCTCGAACGTACTCGGATGGTAGGGTAACGGCAGCGTCTGGGGGAAGTCTCATTAGATGTCGCGTAAATAGTTTCCATGCTTCTTCAGTGGGAAGTCTCCGCGGTGGACTAGCAGGAGCTTTGCCCTTGCCCCGATCCTGTCCTTTTACAGCTACAGCAACCATACGAGGATGGTCCTGTTCATCGTATTCGGCGTCTTTCTGCAGAATCGGAAAATTCTACATCATGTCGGGGGTCGCGGGAAAGTCCGTCTGCGTTGGAATTTGCCTTACCTTGTCGATATTCAATATTGAAGCCACAGAATTCCATCAGCAACTCGTTACGCCATTGGGCCAGTCTCGACATGGAATTCGTGTCCGAGCGGGTAATGCCTAAAATGTAGAATGGCCCATCTGATAGCAAGGGCTTCAGTTTCTATGGCGGGATATCGGCGTTGATAATCTACCAGTGATCTGCTCGCGTAGGCAATTGGCAATGTCCCTTTATCGGTCTTCTGCGAAAGTAATGCCCCTAGGGCATATCCGTTTGAAGTATGAAAGGCTTGGAAAAGTCCGGGTATATAGGTAACGGTTCTTGGACCAACGCCTTGCGTAGCTTTCCGAATGCATCCTCGCATTGCTGCGTCCATTTAAATTCGTTGTCCTTACGACGGAGGGCGTTAAGTGGCTCGCAAATGTCGGAATAATGGGGTATAAATTTGTGATGGTAGCCCACAAGTCCTAAGAAGCTCTGTAGTTTTTTGAGAGTCTCAGGTCTTTTGTAGTTGTCTGCTGCGGCTGTCTTCTCGGGGTCAGCTTTAAGTCCTTCAGAGCTAATGATGTGTCCGAGATATTTTACTGTTTCTGTCTGAATTGGCATTTGGAGGGTTTCAGCTTAAGATTAACCTTACGGAACCTATCAAATACAGTGATGAGGTCTGCTAAATGTTGTTCAAATGTGGGTGAAAACACCAGTATGTCGTCCATGTTGATGAGGCATCGCTCCCTTTCTAAACCCTTTAAGATAATTGACATGCACCTTTGGAAAGCGTCTGGTGAAGAGTTTAAGCAAAACGGTAGAACATTATATTCGTACTGTCCGTGGACAGTGACAGAGGAGGTCTTCTCCTTGGGGGTCCAATTCTAATTGCCAGAAGCCTTTGTTGAGGTCCAAACTGGACATGAACTTTGAGTTTCGCAGACAACCCAGGATGTCGTCTATACGAGGCAATGGGTATAAGTCGCGCTCAGCGACTACATTAAGTTTGCGAAAATCTACGCATAGACGTAGGGTGCCGTCACTTTTAGTGACGTACACTATGGGGGAACCCTAGGGTGAATCACATGGTGTTATGAGACCTGCTTCCACCATATTATTTAGTTCTTCTCGCAAGGGTTCTCGTAACGAATTTGCCAGACGATAGGGCACTTGTTTGATGGGTTTCGCATCGCCGGTGAGTATCCTGTGCTGGTGCACACGACACCTACCTAGGTTAAACGGGTGCACGCTAAATATGTCGGCGTTTTCGGCTATAGTTGTTTTCAACTGTTTAAGATCGTAAGGTTTGATAGTGGTTTGTCCAAAATCAATTTTGCTCAACACCTGGACAGAACGTTCGGGGTCAATCGCGTTCTTTTGCTCATTTATGCCTTGTACGGGATTGTCTCGCGTAACCCCGATGTTGTTACATTGCTTAACATGTCGAGGAGGTCCGAGCTGGAGCAGACGCTTGTTGCTATCGTATAAGAGCTCGACTTCGTTGTCGTCAAGCATCTCAATATGCCCTATTGTTTGACCTGCATGCATAGCAACGGGTAGCTTCCCAGAATTCATCATTGCTACTGGGATCATGCGTTGGCCAGTGAGCACCAGAGCGTGAGCTATGGCGATGTCCCTAATAAACGGGTCTGGTACAAACAATGCTTGGTCAGTGGGCGGTTGAGTGATGTCGGGAATAGCGTTAATGAATAACTTCGTGTTCAGCGGCACCTGTGTATATTTCCTGGTCACTACGTTGATGACTGGTGGGTGGTAGTCTCCTTGGTCGGCGAAAGGCGTCGAACAGGTCTCAGTCCCGTTTGATAGGTCCAAGCAGCGGTCTTTGAAATTTATGGCTACAGATGGTAGTAAGGCCATGAAGTCATTACCCAGGACACATTCGTACTAGGTGTCAGTAGTTACTTGAAAGTCGCAGGGTGTGCTCAGCGATCCTATGTTAGTTGGTGCCTTCACTACTCCACTTATCGTTAGTTCTTGTTGGGTAGCCGATACTATCCGGGTGGTATTTGTGTCTCGGGGCACTAGGCCTAAACGGGCAGCTAAAGCTTGGGACATAATTGAAACGTCGGCTCCTGTGTGTACAAGTATCGTGACTGGGATGCTGAGTATAGTCGCATTGATAAGCAATGGGGTATTACCGGCATTCATGGTGTTTAATTGTCTGGTGAACATACCTTGACGTAAGTCACGAGTGGGGGCAGCAAATAGTTCATCGTCCTCGATATAAACAAGTTCCTCTTCAGATGAAGTACGTGTTGTCAACAGTCTAACGGAGCGACGCGGGGCCCGGTTGGACACAAGGTACTACCGTGACCTTGGTCGGCAAAGTTCTGGTGGTATCAGGGGTAACGTCCTCCTCAGGCGGGGTGTTCGGGAATCGCTTTTCCGCTTTAATCCATCGAATTACTTTTCAAGGCTTATCGTCAGTCTTAATTAACCGTCCACGGCATGGAAGCCATCGGAGTATATTGTACCCATACTTAGGCGAGATTTTACACTTAGTCATACAGTAAACCAGGCTAACTATGCCGACGATGATTGTGACGATAAAATAAGGAGAGCGTCCAGTGTATTCCAGAGCGGGGAAGTTAACCACCCTTTGTACTCGTTCCTTAGCTACCTGCGCTAAAAGTAAATTTGTTGCTTTAGCATTGTCGAGTGAGTTCCAGGTTAAAGGTCTTAGTTTGAGGCCAGAGAACTGGTCAATGGTGATGTTTGGTCCGAATTTAATTGTGATTTCTTCAGGTTTCAGCATACTAGTTAACACTATTGATCCTATAACCAGCTGTGTATCGTTTCCGTGTGGAAACCATAGAATTCCGTTAGGCGTAAGTTTGATGGTTTTACCCAATGTTACGTACGCTAGCTGCCTACGATTGGTAAGTATCACCTCGCGTTCCCTAGTCCTAATTAGAACTCCTTGAATGGTTGTGTCTACGGCGGTGTCATTGGCGAGTGGATTGATGAGCGAGCGATTGCTGCATGCATGCTTGATGGACTCGGGCACAAGTTCGCCTGCGGTAATCCACTCTAGACAATTTGTGCTGTGGTCGGTTAACAGCGCGTGTGGTTCGCAAAAAGCAATTCTGGGCCTTTGCTTGCATACTCCTAGGTTCAGTGGTTCGAAGCGGATTTAGCCCAATCGGGCAGCGTATTGAGGTAGCGGCAACGTCAGCTGTGTCAGCGTGGCTGGTGCATTCCAGTCGGTATTATAAATCCGAAAATAAGGTCGGACATCGCTGCGCTTAGGCGATGGCAACTGCAGAATGAACCCAAAACGAAATGCAGTTAGATCCACACTCACGGCCATAACGCGACCAAATTGATATGCTAAGCTGGGTTCTCGCATCAGGATAGTTTTAGAGATGCGTGGGTCCATAGCGAATAGCTGTCGTAACATAACGACGTCTATTACGGCAGGGGATGGTTCGCCGTTTAGCATGGATTCCATTATGGCGTATACCTACAAAGCGCATATTGGCTCGAAGAATGTGATCGATTAACTGGTGGAGTACGTGTGTGACGTCTTTCTGGTCAGCACATCGAACTTGTTCGGTCATGGAGACCACCTCTTTCATTCTGTGATGTAAGAATGCGTAGATATCCTCGTTGGCTCGGGTCAGTTGTTTTATTGCCTTAGTGTTCCGGAAGGAGACATCATTGGTCTCGCGCATAAATTTCTCGAGGACAGTCGTCTGCTGTAGAACATTATTAATATGGACTCCGTTGGCAAAAACCATTCCCAGGCCCAAAAAACCGGAGCACCTGCAGCGGCAGCAATTAGGCTCGCAAAACGTTTTTCCCTGCGGCTGGTGAGATCGCATAGTTGCTCGTTTGCTACGCAGAAAGAATGTACAAGTAGCGAGTAATAGTTGGTGTCCAATACGTCATGATAGGCGTCGTCGAGCTCGCGTTCTAAGACACTTAGGGTCTTGAGCAGCCGGGGGTATTCTGTACAGTTTACCTTCCTGCAGCAATCGGCTCTGTAGGACCCGTTGGCTTCGTAGGGCGGACAGACATTGCTCACAAAGGGATCTGACTTGCGCTCCCAGTCCCGTAGTGATAGCTGCAGTACCACTGGTAAGTGCGTAGTCTGGTCGGATGTAATCACCAAACCCTGTGGTACAATGACAACGTCTACTTGACGGTTTACAAACGCACCTAGTCGCGAAATTGAAATTAGGTCACTAAATGGCGATAGCGTAGCGTCAGTGGAACTTAGTGCCGAGAGCCAAAGTAGCAGTAATATAGTACATACTCTCCACATACCCCTATGATGTCCGGGGCCATTGTTGAGGCCAAGCGTGGAAGGTTGGGTTACCTCTCGGCGAGTTCCGGCTCATCCTCTTTATCCATACTTTCACGCATTGGTTTTGCTGAAAGCTCCCCCGTCTAATTGTTCGGAATTTTCTCCGGCCGATCCTTTTCGTTCAGTGTTAGGTCATTTGCATACGTGAAAAATCGTATTAGCTCCAGTTCTGATTTGCATTCGCATTGTGGCTAAAATATTTTAGTTTCTAGTCTCATGCGAAACATAGAGGTTATTCATGTATTTGTTTGTGCTACGTTTAGTGGGCTGGATGCTACGTTATTGTTTGCTTGTTTTGAACGTTATTCTGGTGAGGTAATGCTTATATCGTTAACCCACTTGTAATAAATTGTTGATATGCATACCCTGACGTTTTGCCTAATACTATTAGCTCAAAGACAGTTATACTTTGCTAACCATGGAACAGATAGCGTGTCAATCTTGAGCACGAACAATTCACAGAAATGCAATGTGTCTCATTGGAAAAGTAAGGGTGATAAACGGACACGTTATACTGGTGAACCCGACGTGATTTTACAACATATTTCCCTTGGATCAAACCTCACTCAGATTCAGTGGTCGGCCAATGTGTCATCTCGGAGGTCCGCTAGCCATTGCTCCCATCTTGCACAAGGTTCAGTTAGCTACGACGTCCAGGATAAAATTGCTCTTCCGCAATACCTTCAAAGTCCTTCTTCAAGCTTTGTGGCTCACAATTTTCGTTATGATGATCGATGGTGTGACGACCTACTGTTCCTGCCAACGACGCGAAGTCACAACCTACGATATCAAGGCTCAGCGTCAAAAAGGAAGAACATTTTCGAAGATAGCAAAGCAAAAAAACCTCGACAACATACATTCACTGTAAACTTGTTTTTTGTATTGCTTTATTTGTTTATTCGTGTTGTGTTGGGGGATATTGCGGTAAGAGTTTGTAGTGCATCTATTTTAAATTTGCCTCGCACAAAGCTACTGTATGTTTCGCATGAGATATCTCAGACACCCCTTTCTCGTTCATTGCAAAAAGGCTTTAAAACTAAGCACGTTAAATGGAGCGTCTTTGGTATTGGTGGTATGAGTTTCAATCAAGCAACCGCACTATTACTTCTTCTATTAGTTGCGGGTGATATCGAATCAAATCCTGCTCCTAAAATTCATAATTGGGCTGGTATCAAAAATATTTTGCATTCAGGGACACCGTTTTCTTTTCAAAAGAGTACATTTCAGGCCACCATAACTCCCATGTTTTTTGCGGCCGATGTTGCTGCAGCTGTTGATAGTTTGTTTTGCCCGTCAGAAAAATTACGAGCGTAACTCATAACATTTATGCATATCGTTTGCGTAGCGATCTTAACAATAATTCTGATTATATGGATTATGGCGAGTTTGGAACTGGACAGAGTTTACGAATGACTTTACAATTCGCTGGGGCCGTTAATGTCCTGGTGGCTGTGACACGTTGGTATGGTGGAGTTCACTTAGGTAGGAGCTGTTTTCGTATTATGTGTTCCCTAGCAAGTGACATTTTAAAAACGTATAGTGTTCGATGCGGGAAGTTGGATAGTGTAGCTGATATAAAACGATCACAAGTTTTTGTACAGGTGCGGATGACGCAGCGTGTGGGGAATTTACACGTTGGTGATCAGAAACCAGAGCGACAAGTTAGTTCACAGACTTCATGTTTTAATGTTAATACCGCGGAACATAATCTCGAACTAAGCACACGGGTAGTTTGCCCAAAACGGTGGCAACGAAAAACGGTTGCTTCTAATGCAGCTCAGCAGTCTAGGCAATTTCTGTTTACTCGGTCACGAATTACACGATATGTTAAAATACATATTGTTCCTTTTTTAACGTCGGTTTTTGTACTTTTGCGTACTAATTATGCCGATAAGTGTAGTTGTTCAAGTGCTAATATATGTATAACGCAATGCATGACAAGTGCTGTTGTGACAAATCTTAGCTTTACGTCATGTAAGTGAGTTACGAATTTTATTGATTAGGGCAGGGATTGAGCCCAATCCAGGACCTCCGAAGCTGGATGTTTCTGTACTTGACCAATACACGCGAGAAGTGCTTTCTCGTGCACTGCAGCTACTCAATGAGCATGATCAAGATTTTGTAATGCCTGGAACCGAGCGACAAATATCGGATGCGTTGGCACTCTTACCACAAGGGGTCGTTAGTGTAGCATTGAAATGGGCTGAACAAGGTCAGCCGTCGGTATCTGTGGTTATTCCAAACGAAGGAATTAGCCGGTTGCCGAAATTGCCAGAGTTTTATCAGCTGGATGCGCGTGTTTGGTTTTCGTAAATTGAGCCGTTGATTGAGGGTATGTCTGATATACTTAAACGTAATGCGCTTTTGAATGCATTGCCTACGAATGTCTTTATAGATAGTGGAACGAAGGCGACAGACAGCTACATTGACATAAAATCCAGTGTATTACAATTTTTTGGACAAAGTGAGGAAATGCAGTTGTGCAAGCTTTTGGAACAGCAAACTTTGGGTGATACGAAACCCACAGTTTTTTACGGCAACTCCAAAGTAAGGCGCCCGGACATGCTGATCTTGTTAAACTCCGGTTTATGGCAGCTCTTCCGGAGAAGGTGCGGATTTCGTTGGCGGTAGTGGAAGACATGAACATAGAGAAACTGGCGAGCCTTGCTGATAAAATTATGGAGCAGATGTCCCCATAAGAGGGTTTCGGAGCAAGTGTTTCCGCAGTTTCCGATTGTAAGCAGGTTAATGCAGTTGACTCTTTGAGAGTTGAAATGATAGATATGACATATTCAATAGTTCAGCTGAGTCAAAATCTCAGGGATAATTTGAGATCGCGAACACCATACAGGGATTACCGTTCATAGTTTCGTGGTAGTTTTCGTCTGACTCTGGTATTAGTCTATGTCTCCACCTCGTAAATGGGTAAGTCAAAATCGTCAGCTTTGCTTTTATCACGAGAGATTTGGTCCGCGCGCTCATAAATGTAGACAACCGTACGACTGGGTAATTAAGCGTTCGGAAAACATTCATGCTCCGATTCCAGAGCGACGGGAACCGGAGTCCAAACAATAAGAGTCGTAGTTCCGGAAATAGGTAATTTCTTGGCCGATACTGGTAATGTGAAAAGTGTTTTGCCAAAGCATTTCGGGAGTCATCAATCGAAAGCTGAAAATATTCCTAGTTTTTATGCGGCTAACGGTTCAGCAGTTCAAACATTCGGGACAAAAACAGTCCGTTTTCGTATTCCACAGCTCAGTCGCAAATTCAAGTGGAACTTTATTGTAGCTGATGTGTCCCAACCAATATTGGGGTTCAATTTTTTGTGCAGGTATAAACTTTCGATTGATTGCGGGAAAGTCTGTCTTGATGTAGATTGGCATAACAGTCAAAACTGTGTGTCAGCTGTCACGGGTGAGAAAAATCATAGTTTAAATGAGCTACTTTCGGAGTATTCCATTTTGTTTGAGAAACGTCAGCGGGAAGGCGTGATTAAGCATGCAACTGTGCACCGGATATTAATAACTGGTCAACCAGTATTTTCCAAACCACGCAGACTTTTTGGAGTAAAGTTTGAGATTGCAAAGAAAGAGTTTGAAGAACTGGAAAGGCAATGAGTGGTATATAGGGGCGTCACCTTATGCCTCCCCACTTCATATGGCGCAAAAGCTGATGTTAAATATCCGTGGCGCCCTTGTGGGGACTATCATGCATTGAATAGGGTGACAGTCCCTGATCGTTACCCCATGCCAAACATGGACGATTTGACTAATCATCTCGGTAGCTGTAAAATTTTTTCAAAGGTGGATCTAGTTTCAGCTTATCACCAGATACCGGTTGAGATTGAAGATCAATCCAAGACTGCTTTAACTACACCCTTCGGAGTATTCATATACCAACGGATGCCTTCGGTTTGCGTAATGCTGCTCAAACATTTCAACGATTGATGGATACGATCTTGCATGATCTGCCGTTCGCTATCGCTTATCTGGATGATATATTAATTGCGAGCGAGAATGTTTCACAACATATTAGTCACGTTCGAGAAGTTATTTTTCCGTTTGCAAGAAAATGGTTTACGTCTTAAGAAGGAGAAAGACGAATTTTTGTTACTAGAACTACGTTCATAGGAGTAGAGATAAGGCCAGACGGCCTACGTCCTATTGCGCAAAGACTTGACGCAATCAATGATTATGAACAGCCGAGTACACTTAGGGGCTTGCGCTGCTTTATTGGTATGGCTGCCTTTTATCATAAATTCATTCCAAAGTTTTCTGAAATAGCCGCACTACTTACTGATATGACACGGAATAAGCAAATAAATTCAAATAAGCCCCTTGTATGGAATGATAAAGCAGAAAACTCGTTTTCAGATCTAAAACTTGCTTTGCTGAAAAGCTGAACACTTGCTTTTCCTGTGTCTAACGCAGCATTGGAATTAGCCATCGATGCTTCAAACATCGCCGTTGGAGCTGTTCTCCACCAGGTAGTTGATGGTCATGCGAGACCCTTGTCGTTTTTTCTAAAAAACTTACAAACACGGAGTGTCAAAAATCTACTTTTGATAGAGAACTTTTAGCAATTTATGCTGCATTATGCATCGTTCAATTTTATTTGTGTGCAGTTATAGCACACAGTGGGCAGTATGGTCGCTACGAATGCGCTCAACCCGATTCGAGCGCAATGATAACGTCGAATGTTCCGTCCGTGTACGTGTAATCGTCGCTATGCAACTGTATAGTGCAATGCATTGCGTGGATTTGTAACGGCTTTTACATTTAAAGATGCAAAACAAAGATAAGTTTACACAGTCGAGTGCAATAGTTTTGATCAATGACCGAGCAATGATAATTACTATTGCAAACTGTAGAGCAATGTTGTTTACGTCCGTTGTCAATGTTGAGCATTGCGTCCGTGAAAATGTTTTCGCCAAATCACTTTTCAGTGCAATTGTTGTCACATTTGCGCTGGCTGCAGCAATGGCATAAACATATGCCTGAAATGCGCGCCTCGCTATTTTGAACGTAAAAATTTCTAAAAGTTGTCAATCCATTGAAGAGTTATGCCTGACACAGACGCATAAAAGTGATTGTTCTGCGCAGCTCTCACCTGTTTGAGTAAAACCCAGTCGCTCCACTTCTATACTACATATTCCCGTGAAATACACTATGTGCTCATTTTGGGTTTAGTTGAATCAAGTGTTTCCAAAAACAAATGTGCGAGAAAATTTTATTGCTGGTGGGACTTTTATGCAAAATATTCGACCTGGCATAATTAAAAGATTTTCTTATGCCTGTTATAAAAGTGCATTAGCTGAGCAATGTACGATACAAAGCGCTTCATCGCCAACTATTGATGTGTGTATAATTCTTACATATATGTCGATGTGTATGTCGCATTTGCACAAGCTTTGTCGGACTTAAATGGTGACGCGGTACACCAAGTTGAATCCATATGCGAAGCTCGTAGTGCTATTAATTACAACAACAGCATTCTGAAATCATTTTCTCTCCAGAAGACTATGAAGAGGTTAGCTTAACCTTCTATGCGAAAAACGCTAGCTGTCCATTTATCGAACTGTTGCTTTATTGCCGTATTACACTCCCAAAACACTTTTGGACAGCAGTCAAAGTCAATTTTACTGTTGCTGTCACAGTTACGTGCAACGACGACGGCTTTTGTTATTAAATTTTTGCTAGACTGTTCGGTGTGGTTGACCTGGCTAGACTATGAGGCAGAGAAAAAGATATGGTTCTAACATTATTTGTGCTTTTGGTACAATGATGATATATCTGTAGCCTACGTGGTCCTAGGGGTGTTTAGTCCCACCGTAGATTACACACGAACTACAACAATGCTTACACCAAGGAATATTTTAATTTATGAGCTTAATCCTAAGGCCTTAATGTGTAACGCTTGTAATGCAGATATTTTATTTCACACACTTCAATATGTCATATATTCTACACACATTAAACAAATAAACGGCTGAACCGTACTAACCTTGATCGCGCAGCTTCTGAGGCCGACTGAGGCCCTGATCTAACTGCGCAACCGCTTAAATACCCGAGCTAGAGGTTTACTCCTAATTTTCTCCCTATTTATTTCTCTAAGTGATCGAAATTACATAGTAAAGTTTTCCAAGTTTTACTCTAGTTCCACTCCCCTAAAATTCCCTCTTAAACCTAATTTGATCTCAAAACTATTGCGATTTTCTGACATTTTGGTGCCGCAAGGCTGGAAGAACTACTAACAAGGGCAACTTCAGTTGGTCAAATAGTCTCTGATTCAAAATAATATTGGTGAATTATTAAAAAAAACTTGGGGGTAGCCCAAAGGGTTGCAATTTTTTTATGCGAGTGGATGTTTACTGACAAAAAAACAATGAATTTTGATCCAAATGGAATTGGGGGGGCAGGCCAAAGACAACATAATATTTTTGAAGTTGAAGCTATCCCTCTATATTACGGAAACTTCGGAGATGATTTTGAGGAATGGATAGGAATTTTCGAACGTATTTCTTTTGCAAACCAGTGGTCTAAATATGATATGGCTCGTATACTACCGGCCTTTTTGCGGAGCGAAGCTGCTTGGAAATGGGAAAATATGTCTTGTGAAATTAAGAAAAATTATGATCTTTTGAAAACCAATTTAGTTGAAATTTTGGTACCGAAATATGTCACATATAATTATGGTGCACAATTGAGGGAAAGGTCGCAAGGTACCGGCGAGTCAGTTGATGTCTATGCAAATGATATTGAGCGTCTAGTAAGAAAAGCCTATCCTACATTGTCGAGTGATAATAGAGATACTATCGCCTTAGAAAATTTTATGTGCGGATTGAATAAAACAATAAGGCGATTTGTATTAACTGCAAAGCCTGAATCATTTCAAGCGGCTTTATCTGAGGCGCGTAAGCAAGAGTACATTGAAAATTTTGTAGGTTCAACTGAAACAGAATCGTTGGCGCAAAATATAGAATGCATTGGTGCTGAACCACATAAAAATAGTTTAAACGATGAGCCATTGGACTCGACTGAAAATTTTGAATGCACTGACATACCTGTGGTTTATGTGAAAAGACCGAATTCTGAATTTTTTAACAGAAGAATGAAACCAGCTGCTGCAGTAGATGCGCTAACTAGTATTGAAAGTTTTTCTACAAATAATATGTCTTGCATGAATCGAAATGTGGGGACCCGAAAGGGTTCCATGACAGTTTTCAGGTGCAACCGTCGGGACAAGGAATGGAACACACAGCGCGATACGCAAACTGGGTTGATATCAAAAAGTGTTCGAGGAAAATTAGTGCACAAGCCTTCAGTACGTTCACTTAGGGCAAAGAGATGTAAACCTACGCGGTGTTTTGATCAAGAACAAACTATGGTGTCAAATGCAGTAAATCTTGCTGGAACCCATATCAAGTCAGTGAATAATATTAAACAAAGTGAGGGGCTGGTGGACATTACAGCTGAAAAGAACGAGTTGGCATACGATACTTTCATAAAACTTGAAAGTGAACATCGGGTTGTTGTAGCAAGAACCTAAAATGTTGCATGTATAGATACGCCAAAAATTGCATATGGGCTCACCGGGAGTAAAAATTTGGCCTCAACTTCACTAGAGTTGCACGTATTTGGAAATTTTTTAGAATTAGCACATGTTATGTCTGTGTGTATAATGAAACACAGTATCATTGTTCTTATGTCTGCTACAATATATGGGCAAACAATTATGGTTATGTTGCTATATGATGCTTTCGTGTGTATATGTTTGTTTTCCACGTATTTAGATTGTATTCAGGGCAGTACAAGGCTTAATTTTCCCAATGGTCAATGGTATGGCGTTATGTTATTTGAAGTACAGCAACCTGCGATTCAAGAGCTTACATGTACGAATAACAATGTTATGGATTTGGACTTATGTTTATTCGTCGACACGTCATTTGTGGATAAATATGGGATACTTAACAAAATTGGGAATTCAGGCAAGTTGCTATGTGCTATACCGTTAAGACTCAAATTTTCAAAGCATTCATCGCAAATTTTTAGCGCTGTAATCAAAAGATCAAGACAATTATGGAATCGATTTGTAAAATCAAATTGTAAAATTGCTAGGATGAAAATTTTAAAACGTGCGCAATCCCATACTCATTTTGAAACCTTCGGTTTCTCAAAAACTGCTGAACTACAATTATTAAATTTCAAAAGAAAAATTGAGGCAAGCTTGGTCAGTTTTCTCAGCCCTTTCCTAGGAGATATTACTTAGACGTTGTTTCCTAAATAAACTGCGACATGGAGTGATAACAAGTTTTGAGATGGAGCTAAAAATACATTAATTCAGTGAAATGCAGTTTCCCTACAATTTTTAGTTTACTAGGGCAGTACAATTATTTTTGTCCAAGCTTAAAAAGACAATAATTTTCTTCCTCTTGGGAATAAAAATAAAAAAGTTTGGAGAAAGCTTTTGTAGTATTTGCGACATTTGGGTTAACTACTGTGAGCCAAATGTTAGAGGCGTATCGTTCACCATTATCAATATCAAAACGGTAAACACGTGGAGCTCCTAATGTGAAAATCTAATGGACACAAAAAATAATGTTTAAATCTTCTTACGATTTTTTGATTTGTTCTTGAAATATTATTTTAAAATACAGTTTAAGTTTTGGGTTTACCTTCCAGAGTTCTGGGCATTATGTCTTGATTTACCTAATCACTGTATGCTCGCTTTTTTGTAGATTTTTATAAGGCGGTTTCTTAATAGATTAAAAAAAATAATGTAGGAACTAACGTGCTGTTGTTACCAGTTACAGCCCCTGTTTAAAATATTTATGCCGAAAGTCCTAGTTATTTCAGCGAAAATTCTATAATAGGCAATGTCCATACGAAAAAAAATATAGGATATATTATTGTTTATGGGAAAGCGATGCTTCTCAGTTGATGTTTCCAGGTTTTTAGATAATTAAAAAGGTTGTGATTATGGTCTACAATCCATAGCACAACAATATTCTGTTGGCGCATTACACATGACAAAGATCAAAAGCAACTCTGAAAGGGTGTTGGAACAAAAAAGGAATATGGCAGTAAGACCAAGTCAGGTGAGCGCTAGATTTCTGATTTATTATGTTGTGGTCTGTCATTGCTCGGACTATATAAATTTTAATTTTGGTCTACGTTGTAAAAACACAGGATAAAATTTAGTTAAAAATTTTTTTTACTCGTTAGCACCTGTAAATTTTATTACATGGGCAAATATAAATTAAATATTGAGAGTTTTTCTACTGTGATTAATAGTGATTTAAAAAAAATTGCAACGGAAAACATAGACGTCATGGGATTTTAAAATTCTTAAATGTGTAACTTAACTAAAATAAATATTCGGTTTCCGTAAATGTATTTATGGACAGTTTTCAATCGAAAAAATGGTTAAAGTTGGTGTCTTTTATATTCCAAAATGAAGATTTGCAAGCTTGTATTAAAGGTTACGCAGTTTGGTGTGTGCAGTGTTTCTAAGGGCTAGGTCCTACCGACCCAAAAAAATGGGATTATAATATTATATATGTTTATAAAAAAATTATTTTTGACTCTTGTGATATTTTTTATTGATCTGCATTTTGGTTAGAAAGGAAATTTTTGATACTCCAAAGTAGCGTAAGGTCCAACTATGTCACCAGTGTGTGAAAATAAAATAAGGCTTTCGAAATTTCGCGTTGTCGTGTTTATACGATCTAACGGTGAAACGGTCAACTTCAAAAAAATTATAAATGTTCTGAGTGTGGGCTTATATTAAAGTAAAAAAAACCACCAATGTGAAATGTTAATAAAATTGGTAAAAAACTTATACCCCAAATTTAAAAAAAACAGTTTTTCAAACCTAGAGGAAGGAGCTAATCCACACATCCAATATTAAAATCTAGTTTTAAGTTTGATAAATCGCATGGGTTTTGTTTCATTAAAAAGACTTTAATGTTTCCAATTGGATGTGTGCATTAGTCCTTATTGGTGTAATCGGAGAGGGGGCTTGCTCAGTTTTAACTCAAGTTGCTCACGGAAAACCTTTCATGTCCCCTGCACTAACCAGGTGATGAAAATCAGCCGTGTACCTGAGGTCACACAACAGTGAGGATGCACTGTCGACGGCGTCCCTGGTAGGCAGTTTCAACCAAGGCGGGGTGTGAGCAACGGGGGCGGCTGGACATCCTTAAATTGGATTTTTGCTCGTGTCGGACCACTCACTCGGAAAAAAACTCACGCTCGATGTTCTGCTAGCATGTACTTTAGATATGTGTACTTTATACATATTACCGTTTGTCTTCGGCTAGGCTCCGGTTTAGTGGCCATCTAGCCGCGTGTATGCAATGCATCCTGTGCTCCAGGGTAAAAAAATAAAATTGGGATAGGAAACTCAACCCTGAATAGACTCGTGAGCGCTTCTCAATATGTGGTTTTTAGTACAACAATGTTTTGCGGGTGGGCTCCGTACTCTTGACGGCCATCCATCCCGACTTGGTTTTTCGCGCATAGATGATATGTTTTCTCAAGGTAAGATCCCGTGTAAAAAAAGGTAAAAAAAGGAGTCTCGCCCTGAACTTACGATTTTTAATTATGTCAAATCACATTTGTGTGTGCATTTTCAGTGTTACGTGCCTTTGCACTACCCTGTAAAATTTTCTAGCTCAAAAAAATAGGAAAATCTCAACTCAAAAAAGTTGTAAAATTTTGGCCTGTTCTTAAATTAGAAACCCAACAGACCTTTTTTTGTTGACGTGGGTTCCCTAGGTTGACCCACAAGGAGAATTTATGTCCTTGTGGGTCTGCCGTTGTCTTCGCGCTTTGTTGTTTCTTTTCGCCTTGACGGCATACGAGGGTATTAAGTCTCGTATGCGTCGCTTAATTATTAAACAAAAATCTGACACACAGGGGGTGCAATGTCCCTGTGTGCCGTTTACACGTATATAAAGTGACACACAGGGGGTGTAATGTCCCTGTGTGCCACGGCATGTCCATTAAGATGAGCCCGCAGGGGATTTTATGTCCCTGCGAGCCCTCCGCTGTTCGCTGTGGCGGTATAAAATAAAATAAAATATATATCGTATATGTACATATATTTAAGTATATATAACTTATAAAAAAATAAAATGTATTGCTTGGCTTATTTACTACGTTAGAAAAAGCTTGTTTAGTCTTGTTGCGCTCTTCATTGCTGCTGGCACGCAGTTGTTGTTGACTGTGTTGCAGAATTACTATGAAAATAATAAAAAGAAATCAACCGACTGTCGTACGATTAAGAGGCACATTAATTATTCACATTAATCATTATAGGAACAAAATTTCCAAGTGAACAATAGTAAAACATATATTTATACATAATTGTACAAAGTATATACGTATATATAAGTTAACTGCGTATATGTATATGTGTATAGATATATACATGTATGTATACCTTGTAAGTTATAGGTATGTATTGTATGAGTTATGTCCTGGCTAGTTCAAACCTCGGAAATTATAGCCGGGGGCCGGGCTCACCTGCCGGGGGGCGCCGGATTTTTCCGGGGGGCCAGATGTTTTTTTTGGATTGTGTCTCGTTTAGGCGTTTATTTCTCTCAGCAGGGGGCCTTGAGCCTGGGGTACCCGAATTTTTGCCGGGTTGTAGGAGCTGGGGTACCTAAGTGTTGCCGGGGGACAGCCAAAAAATTCTCCCACTTTGGACTAGCCAGTTATTTTTGGTATCTTTGTATATGTGTTTATATTTTTTGTGTGTATTTCATGAGTATATGCTGTGGAATAATTTTGGAAAGTGGATCATGTGTATTGCGTAGTACCTCCACATCATCGCCGGAAAAATCTGCGTTATCGAATTGACCCAACCAAGGAGCGATGAACATTCAAGTCACTTTCAAAACGAAACCCCATTGTCAGATCGACTGTGTAAATGCTCCAACATCTCACCTAATGCTTCCTGGAACATCACCAATATTTTATCAATCAACCACAGACGTAATATTCTAGGGAAAGTGTATGTGGGCGAAGGTTGAATGTAATGTGAATTACGTTATCGGTATGCGACGTTGGTATGCGGGACATTTATGTGTTTTTGGCCGATATACACATATCATTGTGGCAATTATTAATGGTATTTTACGGCGATGCTGATGAAACAACTTGATTACGGACATTTAAACATCCCTTGGAACATTATTCAAAGAACTATCTTCAGAAGAGTATTAAGGTAAAACAATAATCAGACAGTTTGTATCGATTAATATGATTTGCACAACTAACTAATAAAAAATCTTTATAAGTATACATGACACAAGTATAAAAAAAGAAGTCTGTGTCTCAATCTCACCCCTACGATAAATTTATTTGAAATTTGAGGACAAATTTATTGTGGCGGAGGGGGTAATGTAACGATTTATGGCCACGGCAACAAATTGCCTCATGTGAAGCTGGGGAACGTATTAAGTCGTGAACCCCAAACACGACGGGCTGAAGCCCTTTAACTTTACTTCACATGAGGGAATTGGCTTTATCCGATTTGATATTGCCTCACTGCGCCTATAACCGCTATACGTGATGAACTACCGTGGGAATCATTTCGGTGGGAAAATATAGATCTTGCGTCATCTGTTTATTACGTGTATAATATGCATGTGTTGTGTATATTGTTTACTGCATGCATACATTTCGTGTGTTAGCGCATGTATAATTGATGTATGAGTTTTCACGTGTGTGAAATTGTTGTATTTATTACGTGTGAGTCGTATACAATACATGTAATTTAGCCTATGTGATGAAAGTATGTGTATGATTTGTTGTGTTCATTATGTGTAAGTTATATGGAATATGTGTAAGAGTCAGAAAATCGCAATAGTTTTGAGATCAAATTTTCCCAGTACAGTAAAGCAAAACTTTTAACAACTATAGAAATTGTGTGAAAATGGGCAGGGGGGATGGATTGGGCATAGGCGGGTTTTGACGCCAAATGCCATAGGTCACTATGTGGATTATACATACCAAATTTGGCATCATTTGGCCCACCCGTTAAGAAGTTACGGACCTCATCCCCTCGGTCATTTGTGGTAATTAGAATTTATCTAATTCGTGAAAATTATAAGTTTAAGAGAGTTTAAACAATTAAAAATTTTAAAATCTGTGTGCCGGGGCTATAGTTTAGCTTACTTATCGGATTTGAGTGTAGCCCCTTGGTGCCTTAACTATTACACTTACATTAGCGGATATGTAAGTGTATTTCTGCTGGATTTTCGCGAAAATTGTTTTGAGTTAGGTATTCCGAGAATTTCATAAAAAGGGTTTCTCTAACGCAAAAATTAAAACTTATGTTAGAGAGCGAATTTTACAATTATAAGAATTCACAACCCGGTTGGCAACCATTATATTAAAAATTAACGGGTTAGAGAGATTTCAGAACTGGGTTTCTTTTGAGTTCCAAGAAATCGGGTTTACAAAAGTTATTTAAGCGGTTGCGCAGTTAGATCAGGGCCTCAGTCGGCCTCAGAAGCTGCGCGATCAAGGTGAGTACGGTTCAGCCGTTTATGTGTCTTATATGTGTATTATCTGAATTGTGTTGTACTGACAGAAATAAACGAGTTTGTTATAAGTGGCGACACATTAACGCCTTAAGGATAAGAAATAAAGCATTGGATATCTTGGTGGAGCATTTTGCGTAAATATTCAGTATAGTTCGTGTGTAATCTACGGTGGTTCTAAACACCCCTAGGACCACGTAGGCTACATATCTATATATAAGTATATACCTATATACCTCCGGTTACGGCAAAGTTCAGGTCCCAGTTAACTTTGGCGGACTAGAAGTTCCCCTTTTAATTGGATATCTGCATGGCGACTTCTATAATAAAAGTTTTCCATTTCCTGCAGAGGTAAGCACAAGCCAAATTGCGCCATTTTTTATGCCAGTGTTTTAAGTAGACATATTAATAACCGATGCTATACATATTATTAACACAATGCTACAATAACGCCGTCGAAAGAACGTTCATACATAGCGGTAAGCGCACTCGCTAACAACGCTATGCGCAAATTTAACAGATTTGAAGATTCGGAAGCGACACGCCACGGATACATTCCGACTCATAGATAGAAGTTCGGCTAATTCTCCTAGGACGAAGGAATTGAGACAGAGTTCTGAGCATGAGTCAAAGAAACGACATTAATCTTCTGAAACGCTCGTGACTAGATAAGTCGATGCAAACTGTGAAACGTCGTTTAATAGATAAATCTCCATCGGAGAAACGCGCTAGATAACGCAAATTCCTCGGCCAAGCGCACAGGCGCACCTCGGCGGAAACTGACTACGATCGAAATGCCCACGTTGCGGTAACGCGAGAAGGGCACTGTGAGAAGTACGACCGTCTAAATCTGTCGAAAAAGAAACGGGCTACATCAGTGACACAAACATCAACGAAGACGCATTTGCCGCTCTTCCAGATGATGGATGTTACGGTGTTTCTTATTACAAGGCTCAATTTCTTTACGCCAACAGACTCATCAATTCCTAAGTTATAAAGACTATACGCCTGAAATCACGCCAACATATTGCAGCTTAGAGCCCAATTGAGCGAGAAAAGCCCCTGTCGTACTAGCGGTGTTCAACAATTTGCAAATCGAAAACAATATCACTTAAAACATGTGAGTTCGTACAAATATTGCATCATATTTTTGGGTTTTTGCCTATCTCTGTGCCCGAAAATCATATAGATACATCTCTATAATTCTAGTACCATTCGAGTTATTTTATCTCTGAGGCTCAAAAATTTACAACTTCAGCTATATTTATGACAAAAATTTTGATATTTACACAGGAAAATTTTGAAACAATCTCCAAAAATTTGATATTCCATCGATATGTTAGAATCTTATGAAAGAGCTGATGTGAATAGTTAAAGAAACAGCTGAATCCATTTGTTATGAGTGTTTGTCTCAAACCAGGTATGCATTTAAAAACGAAGACGAAAGGCCTGATCCGGGCATGATCCGCTACCCGTGATAGGCCGCTTTTGTGGAAAACATTTATTATAGAAGTCGCCATGCAGATATCCAATTAAAATCGAACATCTATTCCGCCAAAATCAGCGGAAACCGGAACCGGTAACTGGGACCTGCACTTTGCCGTAACTGGAGGTGTATAGATATATATTTATATATAGATATATATCATTATTGCACTAAAACCGCAAATAATTTTCAAATCCACATCTTTTTCTTTCTGCGTCGTAGTCGGTAGCCAGGTCAACCACACCGAACAGTCTAGCAAAAATTTAATAATAAAAGCCATCGTTGCTGCAATTAACTGTGACAACAACAGAAAAACTCATTTTGACTACTGACCAAAAGTGTTTTGGGAGTGTAATACGGCAATAATAGCAGCAGTTCGATAAATGGACAGCTAGCGCTTTTTCCCACAAAAGGTTAATCTAACCTCTTCTTAGTCTTCTGGAGAGAAAATGATTTCAAAATGCTGTTGTTGTAATTAATAGCACTACGAGCTTCGCATATGGATTCAACTTGGTGTACCACCATTTAAGTCCGACAAAGCTTGTGCAAATGCGACATACACATCGACATATATGTAAGAATTATGCACCCATCAATAGTTGGCGATGAAGCGTTTTGTATCGTACATTGCTCAGCTAATGCACTTTTATAAAAGGCATAAGAAAATTTTTTAATTGTGCCAGGCTGAATATTTTGCATAAAAGTCTCACCAGCAATAAAATTTCCTCGCGCAAATGTTTTTGGAAACACTTGAACCAACTAAACCCAAAATGAGCACATAGTGTATTTCACGGGAATATGTAGTATCGAAGTGGAGCGACTGAGTTTTACTCAAACAGGTGAGAGCTGTGCAGAATAATCACTTTTATGCGTCTGTGTTAGGCATAACCCTTCAATGGATTGACAACTTTTAGAAATTTTTAAGTTCAAAATAGCAAGGCGCGCATTTCAGGCATATGTTTATGCCATTGCTGCAGCCAGCGCAAATGTGACAACAATTGAACTGGAAAGTGCTTTGGCGAAAACAATTCACCGGACGCAGTGCTTTTTAGTAAACAACATTGCTCTAAGGTTTGCAATAGTAATTATCATTGCACGGTTAATGTTCAAAACTATTGCACTCGACTGTGTAAACTGATCTTTCTTTTGCATCTTTAAATGTAAAAGTCGTAGGAAATGCACGCCGTCAATGCATTTACTATAGCCAAGTGCTGTCACTGCTGCAAATGCTCTTAGTAACCGAGTTTACGATTGCACGGACGCCGCATTCGATGTTGTCATTGCGCTTGAATCGGTTTGAGTGCACTCGTAGCGACCATACTGCCCACTGTGTGCAGTAGCTGCACAAAAATATACGTGAACGACGCATTAAAGAAATTCAGTTGGTTGTTAGCAACGGAATTCACTATTCGTACCGATCATAAACCTCTCATACACGCATTGGGATGAATAATGTTACACCACAACAGTCACGATGGCTGTCTTTTATTGCTGAGCATAATTGTACTATTCAACATGTTTCAGGCGTGGATAACATCATTGCGGACGCATTATCTCGATCATACTGTTCACCGGTTAGTTCGTTAAGCGAAGATGCGATGGCGGATGCACAGCTGCGTGATGATGCATTATAACGTTTTTTTCTGAAACGACAATTCCTCTCAAAAGAATCAAAGTTAATGGTAAGACGTTAGTTTGTGATGCATCCACCTCTGCACTTCGAACTTATGTACCAACATCATTGCGAAAACTTATTTTTCAGGAAATTCATAATGTCGCACATATGGGACCCAAATCAAGCTTATCCACAGTTGCGCAGCGGTTTATTTGGCCCGGTATGAACAAAGAAATTAAGTTTTGGTGTAAGGTTTGTCGGCAGTGTCAGTGTAGCAAAATAGGGAGACATACTCAAAGTCGCGTGGGCTACATTCCGACTTCAACGCGGTTGGATACAATACATATTGATATCGTTGGTCCCCTGCCTCATTCAAACGGGTTCTCGTATCTTCTCACCACTGTGGATCGGTTTTCACGCGTTGGCCTGAGGCTATACCAATTCAAGATATGTCTACCGTGCTGTGATTACTGCTTTTATTAATTCGTGGGTAAGTCGTTTTGGTGTACCCCGTGTTCTTATTTCAGATCTTGGCAGCCAATTTGAGTCCGCTATATGGGCGGAACTCATGCGACAGTTGGGAATCACTCGGAAACGAACCACCGCTTACCACCCAGCGTCCAATGCAGCGGTGGAACGATTTCACCGCACTTTGAAGTCTGCGCTGCGGGCGAAACTCGATGCAACTAATTGGACAACTCATTTGCCGCTAATACTTTTAGGTATTCGATGCGCGGTAAATAAGGACGGCGTCAGTCCAGCGGAAATTCTTTATGGCAAATCCCTGGATCTGCCCAGCCAATATTTTGCAAGCCTTTCTCTGCAATTTTCACAATTTTCGCACGCTTTTCTAGATAGTTTTTTTCGGGTGTAACTCATTTTTCAGCACCACAGCGAATTCATCACGCTCCAGTTTTTGTTCCCCGGGATCTGCAAACTTGTCCTTTTGTTTGGCCCAAATGTGCGGTCACTGGAAACACTCTCGATCCACGATACATGGGGCCATTCAAAGTTTTGGAGAGAGATGACAACACAGTTACTATCAAGCAAGCTGGAGTCGCGATCAAGGTTTCTGTCGATCGAGTGAAGCCGGCTTTCTTAGAGTGTGAAAATGAAGACAACAATGCCAAGTTCGTAGGGAGAATCAAAATAGTGAAAAAACTTTAAAACCTTGCCTTAAGTTCAAACTTTTAAATTACGTAAAATTCGACCCAGCAGTCCTACCGTCGGGACATATTGTTTTTGGAAAATATGGTTATTTTCCCCCTTGGCCGGCCCGCATTGTTAACCCCATTGGAACTCCGCTTGAAAATCAAAGGCGTCAGTCAGGGACGTGCGCAGTTCCGTTTTTTAGTACGGGAAGGTACGCTTTTGTGCCACTCTCTGGTATCTCACGTTTTACATATTGTGTAAGGACCAGACATCGCGGTTTACGGGTGGTCTCTGTTGTACTGAGAATGTTATATAAAATGATACATCGATTTTGGAAAGGGTTGAGAAAGCTACTAAGTTTGACAACCGAAGAAAACGGGTGACTTTCGATTATTCAAGGCTTCCGTCAGAAGTGGGGTCTAGGATAAACTCCGTTTTTAAGGCCGGAGGTAGTGTTAGGTCATTTGTATACGTGAAAAATCGTGTTAGCTCCAGTTCTGATTTGCATGAGCATTGTGGCTAAAATATTCTAGTTTCTAATCTCATGCGAAACATAGAGGTTATTCATGTATTTGTTTGTGCTACGTTTAGTGGGCTGGATGCTATGTTATTGTTTGATTGTTTTGAACATTATTCTGGTGATGTAATGCTTATATCGTTAACTAACTTGTAATCAATTGTTGATATGCATTCCCTGACGTTTTGCCCAATACTATTAGCTCAAACACAGTTATACTTTGCTAACCATGGAACAGATAGCGTGTCAATCTTGAGCACGAACAATCTACGGAAATGCAATGTGACTCTTTGGAAAAGTAAGGGTGATAAACGGACACGTTATATTCAGCGAAGTCCTTCTGGGAGTCAGCTTCTGAGATCTTCTCGGGTGACCTTACACATTTGGCCATCGCTAAGGCCAACTGGTCATCTAGGTCTTGGGCGGAACTACTGATAGTATTGCGCTGGAGCGTGCACGGTTCCGAGATTAAATAGTCTACTTCTACGTGTTCAGCAATTGTCATACCACACGCAATCTAGAGCAGATTAACGCTAGCAGGGCGTCGCAGGAGCCTTAGACAGGCGCACAGCAATACTAATCGATCGCGTCTATGGGATTCGTCGACAAACTCCATGCTACTCATCGCGTGCTGAAAAAAGGTAGTTATTGGGACTCCCTCGTTACCCTGGTTTCCATAAATAAATTCAATCAAATGGGGCGCTTCACACATCATGTCGTGTATGTGAATATTAGCTGCGCGGGAGAAGCGTTGCATTCGGGGCGTCTGAATACCGACATAGTATCGCCAGTTAGGTATTATGTACCCACCAATACGAACATACACACAAGCGGTGCTCAACGTACCCTGGTAATTCCATTTTCCACGGTGGGCGACGAAGTAACACTAAGGGCTGATGCCCGGTGATTGTGGGGCATGACTTTTCCTACACTCGCGACACACTGGGTGCAGACACAACTCTGCCTCAAATTCTTTCTCCATGACCTGCTGGAGCGTGTAGCCATTCACGCATTGACTCACCAGTTCAATGACAAGTTCCAACTGAGCAAGAGCTACTGGATCGAGGTGTAATCCAGTCACACGGTGATCGATGTGAGATGCCATGCCTAGGATGTTGCTTAACATAGCGGAATCTCGCTGAAGAGCCGCATCCGTACTACCCTCAAAGCGGACATCAAAAAGTCTGCTTAAGTTGTTTAGTTGTTCCATGGCTAGCACAACTCCGATAGAAAAGAGCCTGCGGTTGTAGTACCGCAGACTGTCCGAAGTCGGCGTTTATCTCACTTGCTCTAAAGTTAATCGGTATAAGGCATTCCTCTACATAGGGGATCGAGTTCTCCACTAGCTCAATATGAGGGTATTGGTAAGTTGAAGTCTCGGCATGATCAGTGGAAATGGCAAAAAACGTGTCCGGTACCAGAAGTCGATATAGTTTATCCCCTGTTAATGGGCGAATGTGTCCAAGTTCAATCGGAATATCGTTAGTAAGGTAAAGCCCATATGTGTTCAGCAATTGTTCGTCCAGTCGATGCAATCGTTCTTTATTAGCGTCCCGCACAAAGTTAAGTAGGTTTCCTCGTCCCGTACACGCGTCTGACTGCTCGTTAACTGTGCTTACAGATTTCTCCGAATTACCCGGGCATATACTTGGTCTCCATTCGACACATTGACTAACATAACGCTCGTTACCTATGATACAAAGTTTATTTCATTATCAATGGTTATAGGTGGGGCGAATGTCATCAATTTATTTTCGCTACGGACTAAGCTGATCGAACCGGGACGACTTAATACTGGCTCGCGGCCGTCGCTTCGGATACATTAGCCAGAGGCAAGGGGCGCATAAGCCGCCGAGATCGGGGATGGAGCATACAAGTACCCGCGTGGTCGCAGACTAGGGGCGGTTATCCTTGCTTATGCTCAATTTCAGAGACTCTCCTCGGCTATGAGACGCGAAAAGCAAGGGCCCTAGAGGGCTTCGGAAAGATGCTCCTCACCAAACAATGCCATAGTTGGCAGCTCGGTATATGAGTGGACGGACAGAGAACGGGGCCTCCAGGGCAAGCTTGCGACGGGGCATGGCTAGACGAGTCTTATGCGAGCAACACCAAAGTACGGTTCGATCGTTACTGTACGCTTAACCGACGATAAAGTACTCCTTCGGGCTACTAATTATTCATCCGAACCATTCACTCGAGATAACTCCTAACCATCGACTTACCCTTTCGTTTCCGAGTATTTTACTTAACCCTGATCCAACGCGACAACTAGCAAGACTGACCGAAACGGAAAGCACAGGGAAGAAGAAGTAAAGAAAGGGGGGCGAGATAGTTCGTCAGATCCTGGGTTAGGGCGTGATCGTGCCATTAGGCGGCGCGATGTGGTCTCCCGAACAATTTCCGAGGCTTCCCCTAGGGACGAGCCTTAATTCCTAAGTTTGATTCGGCTCGGAGGCCGATTTTATCGGGGGCAGGGGCAGCGGCTCAATGTACGGGCGTTCTCAGCGCCCGTTTTCGGGTCAACGAGATCTGAGGCGGCCCGCCTCGGACGCGCGTACGCGTTTGGTTGGTGTTTCTGGTCTTTCGGTCTTTTCTCTTTCTTTTGTCGTTTCCTCGCTTCTCTTATCTTGTCTTTGCTATTTCTTATCCTACTGCCTTAGTGTATTGTGTTAACGCTGCAGTTGTACAGCGTCTCGACTGCACTATCGAAATTGTGCAGTCGAGTTATCATCGACTTAATAATCGATGTTTCTAAACATGGATAGTCGACTGGTTAGAGCCGACGATTCTCTAGTGGGCTTAAATTCCCCGTGCAGGATCAAGTTTGAAAACTGGAAAACAGAAAACAGAAAGAAACAAGGACAAAAAACAGAATCGGAGCATACATAGTACATAGCCTAACTGGCAACCCAGGATAAATAGTAAAACCAAGCTGAACTCAGCGATCGTCTCGTTCCAACGAAAGGCCGGGGTTTTGCACTCGCTCGCCTTGGGGCCAAAATGGCCTGAGAGAGGCAGTTAATTTTCTTTATTGGGATGGGGAATAAATATTCCAAATTTTTGGAGCACGGAGTGCTTCTCCCGCAAGGGGCACTGACTGAATACGGCGTTAGGGCCTGCCATCGACTTATTATAATGGCGTTCATTTCTTGTACATTAGCCCCAAGAGAAGACCATGTAACTATGCTTCCGTGAACACCCGTAAACCTGTTCGTTTTAGCAGAGTAGTTTCGGGGTACGAGCGTGGCGTTTTATTGACAAACTGTCTGCACGCGGCACCAAACGGGGCTGACGGAATTTTGGATGGCTGGGGGTATCGCTCCTACGGCCGTTTATCGGGTCCTTTCTGGGCGGGGGGAGGTCGCCTAGTATTGCTTCGGTCAGCCGTCCGAGTGAATTTCGGGTTTGATTAATCTGTCCATTGCGTTTGCATAAACGGTCTCACTGCTTCTGTAGTTATTTATTTTATAAATGAACACAAAATTGCTATAAAATAAGGGGCCCGATACTTGGACCGGGACGAGCAATGTTAAACGGCTCCTCAGGAGCAGCAATCACCTTAATATAAAACTAAGATACTTAGAATTTGTTCAATCTTTTGAATTCCCAAATTTTCTTAATTCATTCGGATAAATGAAATTTTAGGGGCTTCCTAAAGCACAACGGAGGCTAGTCCTCCCTTCCTAAGCTGCAATTCTGTCCAAGATCAAACATGAAATGAGCGTCGAACGGTCAACTAAGCTGTAAACTTGTAAACCAGAAATGCAATCTTTAAAGCAAGTCCCTATCGTTCGGCTCTAAAGCATTGGAAAATGTTACAGTGGTCAACTCAGGAAAATTCGATGACCTTACCTCAATAACTGTGAGTCATGTAAAACATGGACGAGAAGCGTCCGGTTTGAGTCGTCCTACCTAAGATCACGGGGAATCAGAAAGACTTCGACTCGGTTGGTTAGTCTTCGCAGTGCTCTGTAAACGCGTACCCTAAGTCGCCTCGTGTTTCCACGTCGGAGCTCGATACTATGTATTAATTCCGGTTGGGTTTGTGCGTAGCATTTCGGCGGGAAACGGGTGGGTCGAACTCAAACGTCACTGCGTCTGCCTACAGAAGAGGAATGTTCTACTTTCACGGTCCACCTAAATGAACGCCCTGTTACTGGTAGTTTAGCAGGGAAACTAAACCCCTCAAGGCACCGCTCCTTACTCGTACTTAAAGACTTTCATCCTTGGGGCACCACCCCTTCGCCGAACCGCCTTCGCGAGGCTAATGCCTACGCGGCAATATTCCACCATTCATCGACACGAAGCGAAAAATGGAAAACAAAAACCAGAGCAGTTGGAAAACCATGAGTGTACAGAACAATATACCAAATGCGTCGCAGCCGGTCAGTAAAGTCGACCGAACTCCGCGCTGCCGAAGTCAGACTGATTGCCAGAGTCGACGAGTTGGTCGTAAGCTCAAAATTTTTGCCTATATTTTAGGATGGCGATTCTGTCGCCAACCAATCGCTGACGATTTCTTGACGCCCACTTTTTTGGGTTTCTTCTTCGGCGTACATTTGGGGACACTTCCGGAAATTCAAATTTCATAGCTACCGAGAGTCGGCTTCAATCGAACTGGCCGGCATCAAATTTGAACCCTCCGAATAGTCGGAGGTCAACCATCTGTGATTTCAGCCCACGTTTTCCCATGAAACGTGAGCTCTTCAGCTTTAACTTCCCGCAATTAGTGCCGGATGTGCGTTGAAATTCGAGTCCAACGCACTTCTATTTGAACGATTTCCTATCCCAGATTGGTTGGGTCAACATTGTCGACTTCCGGGATACTCGATATCCAGCGATTTTCAAATTTGTTTGCTCTTCTTCTTATTGTTCGAGCCGTCAACTCATCGTCCCACGCAACGACCAGCAATCGGATGAAGTACTAATTGTTCGTCGGCCCCATCTGCTGCATCGCCTTTGTGGTCTCGACTTGCCGCCCGTTCAATTAAGCTAATAGCAGCATGGAAAATAACCCGTCTTCATGAGGACACCACAGAACTTTAAGCGAAATCGGTTCCTTTTGCGATTTCTAGCTGATCTTGACGCGACCCAGGGGGGACGGCGATGACGGGAATGCGCCCGTCTGAGGGCTGAAGGTGCGGCATCCTCCAAGGAACCCCTAACAGACCGGGGGCCCTATCCTGGGACCCCAGAGACCCACTGGAGGACCCTAAACGCACCCCTTCCTTCCTACTTCGTCCAGGCCGTCCGTAAAGCTTATAAATTTAAGCAAAATTTGTATGTTTTGTCCTCGTCAGTCCGATTCATATCGTGTCCTTATATATGTATATATAGATGTATACATACAAATACATACACACATTCATACATACATACCACACATACACACACGCGAGTACACATGAGACACATGGGCGACCTGAGCGACAGAAAGGTCGCTTAAGTGCATAAAACACATAGCACAACGACAACAACAACAACGACGACGACAACCGACCAAAGAAGTCGGTTAGAGAAAGCGGCAAAACAAAACAAAAGGAAAGAACAGCGAGGTCACGGCGAGAAAGAGACGGGACGGGGGCGTGCAGTGGGACAAGGGAATCCCGCCGATTTTCGAGGGGCTAGTATGAGATTCGGTCCCAGGACGAAGAACGGGACCGATTGATACCAAACACGAGGGGGGTGGACGTAATAGCGGGTCGGGACCCACACATGTGTTCCGATGTATATAAGTATGAGGGGCTTTAGCGGGCTCTCCCGCGTTAACGGTTGGGCGGAGCGACGCGCGTCGGGTATCGTTGGACTCGCCGTCGGGTGACGGTTCGAATGAGGACCGAACGGCAGGGGTAAAAAGGGTGCTAAAATCATAACGATTAGAGAGAGTGGCGGCGAAGGTAGGGGCGCTTTCGTCGGCCGTCCCGCGTTAACGGGGCGACAGTCGATAACCCGCCGGGTATTTTTGGAGATGTCTCGACGAGGCGAGCACAATGAGGGCGGTTCGCCGCCCGTTTTAGACTTAGTAGGAAAATCTCGGATTATTTGTGCTCACCGGTGGTCGGCGGCAGAACCTGGGGCACCTTTGGATGACTCCAGCGGGTCAGCGGAAGTCGGGCGGAGATCCGACGCAGATCGTTGGACTCGACTAAGTAAGGTGCGCAAAATGAGGGGGCACATGAGCCAGTTCAGACACAGGGTGCGATTACGGAGGCGCAGGGGTCGGGGAATTTGTATCGGTCGCAGCAAAGCGGGTAACAACAGCATAAGAGGGTAAAGAGACGGTTTGTCTGAGATGCGTTCAGGAAAGCGTTCGAGGTGATGAGGGAAGGCATAAAGACCGGATATTAACGCACAGTCACACAATGAATATATACACATATATAATATGATATAAGTATAGAGAAAGATAGTAGCCCTGTTTCAGTCATGACAACCCAACTTAGCGTAAGTAGTGGTTATCTTTCCAGTTTAAGGGCGAGGTCCGGGTATTGTCCGGGGTAGTTTGATCCCTAGCCATGGTTCTCAACTTGCTCTATGGAGAAGGAACTTTGCACACGAGTAAATGTATAAAGAATGACCATGGGGCAGTAGCAAATCCGACTACGGTCAACCCGAGGGTTCAATAGGACTATTAAACCTCGGTATTTCCCTACAGTGTTCAGCACTACTCGGTTGCTGACCACCCGGTCTGATAACAGATGGTTTGGCAATTTCTGGACGGTCGGAGCACGTGTCCGACCTGTGGAAATGAAGACGAACGTGACCACTACACATAATGGGATGGGATTCCGTGATGTCCATATTTTGATCCTATCAACCGGCTCCGACTATTTCCCGGATCATAGTCGGCTGGGCAGTTACGGGCTGTTAAACTAACCCGGAATCCGTCGTTCTTGATAACCTTGGAATCTGCCGTAGCCCTAATTTCAACTTACTGGGGCCCTGTAGTTTTCATGACCATTTCCTAGTATATAACTCAAACCAGGTAAATTTGATATTCTAGTTTTCCATTGCTACAAATCTATTGTTTGGGCGAGAGCTGTCATGGGCCTCCTATTCCCGGACGGTCATCGCGGCGACTCATTCGTGCTTGGGTGCGGCCAATTGAGTTCCGAGCGGTTTCCTATAGACGCTGAAAAAGCTCAATTTTCGGGTCGTAATTCCTTTGAATCAGTCTCCTAACGAGTTGAACGTTTAACTCACATCACTACTGCGGCCGAATCGTTCCACTTGACACTCGTCCCGGCAGGCATACAAGAATACAACTTACAGTGGCAAACTATTATCAATCGAGAATGATGCAAAGTCGATTTCAAACAGTAACAAATTATTATCAATCAAGAATGGTACAAAATTGATTTCAAACGGTAACAAATTATTATCAATCAAGGATGGTACAAAATTGATTTCAAACGGTAACAAATTATTATCAATCAAGAATTATACAAAATTGATTTCAAACGGTAACAAATTATTATCAATCAAGAATTATACAAAATTGATTTCAAACGGTAGTGAGTTATTATCAATCGGAAATCATGCAAAATTGATTAGTAAGCGAAATATGGGAACGCGAGATAATGTTACCATTAACCTAATAAGTGAAGCATCGATACACAAGAAAATAAAATGTTGCCTCAAAGATCATGGTGCACTGTAACGCGCTATCCATCCTTAACAATAGTTTATGGCGGTTTTTAGGCGGTTTTGGTGCTGAAATTATGCAGAAACCCTCCCTCGTAACGGGCCGGAACGGTCCTGTTACACTATAACCTGTCTTTTTAAAGAAAAAAATGAATTGCAAAGAACTTAAACAAATTACACAACGTTTTTCTACAAAAGCAAAGTTTGCACGGTTTTGGTCCATCGGGATGAAATGAATATATGCCTCAGTATTACGGTTATAACTGTGAGAACTTACACCAAACCGATGCTACCATGCTGATGCTTGCGACCAAGATTTTTGTTAATGTTTGAACGCAAGTCAAGGTGAGAGGCATGTCGTTATATCCTAAAAAAATAACAGCTTAAGGCGCGTGGTTCGGGGCCGACGTTGTCTTAAGCTTAGCACAGGACATACATGCAGCAGCAGCGTTCAGGGGCTACCTGCCCCGAGGTCTCAGACTTCCCTCACCGATTTTCGATCTACCCATTCCTTCCGAGGATATCACGCTACGCTCCCTGAGGCTTCTATTATCCCCATCCCCAGTCGCGCAGAAGCTGCGCGGAACATTTTTACAACCAATATATGGTAAATAGCCAAAGTTTGCCAAAATTGGGGTGAGTTTGGCAAAAATATAATGCGGAGAAGGGAGATGCTGTCATCAATTTTTTCCTCACCACTCCACTTCTACATCCTAAAGACAAGCTCCGCCATCCTGCAGTCTGTCTCCCCTCCCCTGAGACGTAGGAGCGTCAGCATATATAGTATAGGAGTAATATAGGGACTTAGCTTAGAATGGACTCAGTCTGAGGACTAGCATATAGCGGGCGACACAGCTCACATATAACTTACGAATAAACGCAGCACGTGAAATTGCTATAACAAAATCATTTAACCTTGTCCATACTGGGAACAGTTTTGGCCCTAAGGGATCCCAGCTGCACACCATTACTCGCTGTGTTGCCCGGACAACCAGAGCTTCCACGACTCCCGGGTGATCCGCTACATGAAAAGGGAACCGCTTAGCTTAGCAGATTGCCGGCGGGTTAACCAGGGTGTTCGGCCTAGCTCCTACGCTTTCCCACATGCTAGTGGCATAATGGTTACCTTGAGGGAGGATCAACACTTAAGCCTGCTCACGGGTAGTAAGGCTGACCCGTCTTTCCCTCTTTAAGCTAGAACCGTTCAGAACCTTAGGTTCCCGTATTCTAAAGTACCACGTGCGTGAGTCCCTACCTAACGGTTTCTTTATAAACCTACTCCTGCATTTTCGCATAGGGATGTAACATTAAGAGCACTGTTGAGCTCACCCCAGGACCTATTTTTTTCTGTGAAAAATTCACTAATGCCTAGCATTGTCAATGAAACTGAATGATGAAGATGAACGGTTGGCTAACATAGAAAAAACAGTGTTCTGTCGGTTCGAAGATGTGAGACGATGGTTCCTTAATGAGAATTGTGTGTGAGTGAGTGGAGTTGATGATATAATTACTAAGCTTCTACTACAATTAAATTTCAGAAATAGGTACGGACGGTAAAAATTGGTTGTTGGTACGGAAATTTGACACACATCGTAAATATCGCCCGACATTTTGATATGGTCCTTCGGCTGTAACAGGCCCGTTCCGGTCCGTTACGTGTCTCTGACGTGATTTCGACAAAAAATTTACTCAAACGCACCTCAAATGCAACCAGGCATAGTTTAAGTGAGGTAGATTTTCAGGGGTTGCATGGTGCCATGGTTATCGACAATTGTTTTGCTATTTTAATTTATTTACCTTGTCATTGATCTACTTTTGCTATTGATATGATTTTGTACCATTGCACGTGTATATCATAATTGTGTATCATTTTGGACGAGCCCACTTAGGTACTCAAGAAGTTCGATTAGGGTGAAGGCACAAATCTAGAAAAATAGAAAAAAAAGCCTCGAATTGGCAGCAAAATAGGGAATCTAAACGGAACTCGACTGCTTCTCCCTAGTTCCCCATTGAAATATCAAAATTTAGACCGTCCGGGAATAGGAGGCCTTTGAAAATTTAAGGGATTGGGAAGTGATCGAAATCAAAACTCTCAATTTTACCTGGTCCTAAGTGAACCATAGCTTAATGGTTGCAGAAGTAAGCTGAAGCAAATGGGTTACGGTAGTTTCCGATTATTCGGAAATCACGGACCTCGGGCCTGTTTATCGGCCCGTAACCGTCCAACGGTTCAGATTTACCGGAAATGCCCCGAGTACTTCTCGGTAGAGAATTTTCAGGGCTCTCGAACGAGCCCAAGACATCGCAAATCGCTGGAGGATTTCACGAGATATCCTGGGGACAAATTGGTGAATATTCAATCAACAGCCAATACTTACGCTAGGTTTGGTTGGTGACCATGGTCCCGAGTGGACCTGATATAGGCATATATGGATATATAGTTATGTATGTGTATATGTAGATATGTGTGTGCTGCCTGATCTTCGTGTCTTGGTATGTCTATTTTCCCGCCCCCACCGTATCAGAACTTTTATTTTATAGCATCCGTTGACGCCCAAAATGACCTGACCCGCTCCCTAACAACTGGTTTTCTGGTGACCATCGGATCACTGATTGAAAGTATGCGTGTTTCTAAGTAGTGTATCCATTTAGGCATCTGACGAGGCCAGGCGGGTCTCGATCTGACCAGTCCTCCCGCTGCCATATAGCTTACTTCCCTGTTTTATAATGCGCCACGAAAATTCAACATAAAGTGCCTTCAGTTTGTACCAACTCCGTATTTGACCACAGACCCTAAACGTGCTCGTGCGACCCCTCATTTTATTTGTCTGCTCCTGGTGAGCACAACGATATCCGGCGGGTCTTTGTCCGACTTCGCGTTAGCCCTTTATGACCGAAAAGGTGCCCCCCAATTTGGCATACCGACTGCAAGTGGGTACAGACCGACCGAAAATTTAACCCCAACTCAAAGGTAGGCCTAATGCCCCTCATTGCATTCGTCGCGTCGAGACATCTTCAACGATGCCCGGCGGGTCTCCATCCGTCGCCCCGTTAACCCGGGACGGCCGAAAATGCGCCCCCACGTACACACACACACACATGGCGACGGCGACGACGACAACCGACCAAAGAAGTCGGTTCGAGAGAGTGGAAAGAAAGGAAGAGGAGAAAAGAAAACGAAAAAGAAAGGACAGGGAAGGGAGTCGGGACAGCGGGGTTCCGGGGGCGAGGGGGGGGAATTTCGAGGGGCTGGGCGGGGGGGGGGGGGGGCGGGGGGGGGGGGGGGGGGGGAAATTCGGTCCCAGGGACGAAAAACGGGGCTGAATGATCCCGAACGGACGGGGGGAGGGTGAGGGGGGCGGGGCGGAGTGGGGGGGGGGGCGGGTCGGGACCCAATTTTGGGTTCCGACATATATTAGAATACGGGGATTCAGCGGGCTCTCCCGCTCTAACGGTTGGGCGGAGCGACGCCCGCCGGACATCGTTGAACTCGCCTTGGAAAGGCGATTCAAACGAGGGGTGTTTTCCCTACTTTAACGGCAGCGGGTAGAGGGGCACTAAAATCACGACTGTTAAAGACTGTTAGAGAGAGTGTCGGCAAAAAGTGGGGGCGCATTTTCGGCCGTCCCGGGTTAACGGGGCGACGGATGGAGACCCGCCGGGCATCGTTGAAGATGTCTCGACGCGCCGAATGCAATGAGGGGCATTAGGCCTACC
>JASANE010029974.1:0-20386 GCA_030248225.1 Trileptium ribeirensis | reverse complement strand
CACCGCCAAAGACGACGATAATAAGTCGGTTTTTACAACGACAAATATTGCTAACCGGGACTGGCGACTGCGAAAGGTGAATAAGAAAATGTTATGGGCTAACACAATTTTTACACTTCCCTAGATTGGTGATATCTTGCCGAATTACGTGACTCTCCTAGCCTTGTCGCCTGGCTTTGACGAATGTGTCCTCCTTGTGAATTTTCATGCTGCTCAAATTCGTTAGTGACACCGCCAAAGACGACGATAATAAGTCGGTTATTACAACGACAAATTTTGCTAACCGGAACTGGCGAAAGGTGAATAAGAAAATGTTATGGAGCTAAGGCTAACACAATTTTTACACTGCCCTAGATTGGTGATATTTTGCCGAATTATGTGACTCTTGTAGCTTTGTCGCCTGGCTTTGACGAATGTCACCGGGTGTTTCTCGTTGTCTTCATTTCGTGTGGACAAATAAAATGCCCCCACGAAATGCAGGGGGACAGAAGAGCGACCTATTTATTGGCTAAAATGAAGAACTTTGATAGTGTCACACCCTTCAGTAAATAAATGTCCACTCTTATTAAATTACCAATACTCAAAATCCGATCTTTTGACATATTTGTATAGCCAGCCGTTAGGAAACATATATTTCATAAACTATATACATATATAGGATGTCCCATAAGTAACACTTCAACTTCAAACTGCTGCTGAGACTGACATAATATACTTAAAATACTCATACTTTCAGGAATTATAAAACAAAAATAATATAAATATCTACGTATAACCAAAATAGCCGTGAAGTTGTGCGACAGTGATCCCAGCATTCGTATTCACAGCCGCCATATCATAAAACTATTGCTTCGATAATTCATAAAAGGTTTGATCTAACAGGTTCTTTAGCTCAAAATCTCAAGATGATTATTTGTATCTCATCGTCTTCGATTTTGCTATTTTTTGTTTCACTCACTGAACTTACCCAACAACGTGTCCCACATTTGGTGGGCCAAGCCCTCCAGTCCCTTATGCCCACTTGTGCTCATGTGTCAATGGAAATATTCCAGTCTTTAATTTATATTTTTCTTGTTTATAGTATCGCCGTTGTATTTTAAAATAATAAAATCATTATGTTTATGTTTATAAATTAAGTACTTACATTTACATAATTCATAATAATTTTATGAACTCATAGATGACCCGTAAACTTTGAGAATCAAAGGTGTGCGCGTGTCAAATTTTTTGAACCCGTTAGTACCCGCGAAAATTGAAGGCTTGTCCACCGTGCCAGGCCCGTAGCCACGGGACCCGTGAAGCTGGAAACATGTAGATCTACAGTACTCGCCAGAAATGAGTGTCACATTTTGAACGAAGAAGCATCGAACAGAAACCCAACAAAACTTATTTATTCGAACAGAAACCCAACAAAATTTATTTATTCGAACAGCTATCGAACAAATTTTAAAAGTGTGCCAAAATTTCGAGCAAGTCTCGAACAAAACTCTAATAAAATTATGAATTTATCGAGCGAACATCAAACGAACAGCACTTATTTCTGACGATTATGTATATGGGTGCTTTATAAATTGACTTTAAACAATATTTTTGCATTTAACTTCACAACAATTAATTCTTTGGCACTGGCATTTGCTGCCCTGGCTAACGAAGAAATTGAGCATGCCGCGTGACTTATCTCCCTACCGCCCAACCAGCCACTGTTAAACAAAAGGTATCCCGATTAGGGATACTGTGAAATTGATCAGATCCCAGTCCCATGATCTTTGCCATAGAACCCGATTCCACGAGTCGCTTGGGTTTTTGGACGGATACTTACTAAAACAGTCTTCGAGATAGTTCCCACTAGAACCATCCGCTCTTTTAAACTCAATAAAACGATAATTTGGTCATTTCGATGACAGGAACCACTGCCCACGAAAGGAACATTCGAAGTGGCACTAAGAAAAATCACATATTAATTTCGATAGCGTGTGATAAAAAGAGCCACCAAATTACCAGGACATTGGTCACTTAAACGGGATTTTGATGGCGCTAATTATACGCTACTGCTAAACATGTAAGACTGTGAGCGTTACGGGTATCCACTACAAGTTGGGTTAGAAGGCTGAGATCAAAAAAGATACCAAAAATATAACTATTATACTGGTCATTTATTATAATATAATATAATTATAAATATATATAAATCTAATATAATAAAAAAATTGTATTATTTTATGCTACAAACAAAGCAAAACGCTATGTAAACCATGCGTCCACGGTTAGGTAATTATACGGAAGCCAACAACGGACGTCGCAAGACAGAAGGCAGGGCGAAACCACCCACCTCCAACTTTTTAATCACAAACGTGAAACAAAATTGATGTGGTTTTAATAAAATGACTGTAAACGACTGGCTCCGCTCGCTTTTATAAGATCGTGAAACGCCCTTTGCAAGCCACAGACGCACAAACAATGTAATAAATCACATTATTATTATTTCGTAAACAACTTTTCTACGGTAAAACCCGGCAAAATGTTTAAAATTCGTCATTTTTAACTAAGTAAAGCTACGTTTAGTAAGACACAAGAGCATTTTTCGAGCAATGAATTCTTCATCAATAAATTTGCTAACATTGAAACTTACGCGACGAAACTGTAATCTCATGGACAGGATTCAGTGCATATGTAATTATGGAAATAATAATGACTTAACACATAGACGAACGGAATTCAAACTCCAGTTTGCACACCCACACCATTCTTGTGTATACAATGGTACAACTGGCTATACTTTTGAAGCAGTGGTGCACTCGGAAGGGGTGCTCCTTAGCTCCTGATTTTCGGGTTCCATCTATTCCGGTTCTATTGGTAAAAAATTACTCCTCAGTGTGAAAAACATTTGAAAATTTACAAAACTTTCGTCTAAATTGAAAAACAGCGGGACTTGGCATCAAATTACAGTTTTCCCTTATTATGTTTTGTTGGGCCCTAAGTGTGGGTATGCCGCTGTTGCAAATGTACAGCAGAAGGGTCATTTCACGATACGATGACCTTTTGGTCGGGGGGGGGGTAAAACTGGATATTTTGGCAAGTAACACATAAACGTGCAGGGAACTGGTAAAAATGTTATTTACGCTAGGAAGCGTCATTATTTAGGTAGTTCAAACAAAAAAAATTTTCGGCTTCACGCACGCCGTTTGAGGCTGGACATCCACATAAGTCTCAAATTGACAAAAATCGTAATGACTAATTTTACGACCTCTTTTTTCGGGTAGTGTCGTGGCTCCGTGTTCGAAGTTATGGCCAAATTCTCTTCTATGCAGGATTAGTCAGGTCTACACAACATTTTTAATTGCAAAATGTTCAAATTACTCCAATGATGGAGAGTGACCGCTGTCGATATGGCATGAACCCCAGTTTTACCCCCCCCCCCCGACCAAATTAGTTTTTTGGTCATTGCTCGTTACTTATGCATGGTACATAAACGTCGTTCATATATCATACCTGTCCCCTGGGTGCCTTTTGAAAAAATATTAACCCAGGTGCTTGCTGTTACTTACCCCAGCGCTAAGGTCAAAAGGTCGATTTTAGCACATTTGATTACCCCCCCACCCGACCGTTGCTAGTCAGGGGTATGGTGGAGTCAGTAGAAGTCAATTAATTTGTCTGTTATGGTTCTATCCAATCACGAAGCGAATGGTGAAACGACCTGAGCTCTATCTCGCGCCCGACCTGTTGATCTCAGGTTTTTACTCACCCCCGACCACCACCAAAATGTGGAAAAATCGAACATATGATGTTATTTCGAGGATATTTCACGCTTTTGGTTCATAATACATTGTGGCAACACATTTGGACGACATATGTCGCAAAATTATTTTTTGAAAAAATTCAAAATTTACCCCCCCCTGGCCATGGTCTCAGGCATGTACACTGTCAGTTGATATGGGCTGCCAGTTTGTACCCCTCATAGTTTAAATTATGGTATAGAATATCTTACATACCGTTTTCAAGTTAACTATGCTGGTTAAACATGGTCGAATTGGCCATTTCACATTTTTACCCCCCGCCAAAATTTACCACCCCCCCCCGATCACCAGCTACTTCCGGCATTCTATCATATCTGGCAAAGGGTATGTTGTGAATTTTTTTGCATAACACCTCCCCCAGGCTAAACTATCGATATAAATAGCTACCGTTTATGGCCGCTTCGTTTTCATTTAATAACCGGTAAAAATCGGCACCCCCGTGTTTTAAAAGTGTTAAATTTGACCCAAGAATAGGCATAAAAAGCTTAATTTTTGATATACGGAGTTCCGCATAACGTCATTTTGACCGCGCTGACGGGCTGTACGAGATACGATCAAAATCGAGGCTAGATGCAACCTGGAGCATACCAGAGGGCATTTTATGGTACCTTGCTGAGCAGCAGGGGTGGTATTTGGGAAGCCATAGCATAAAAACGGTTAAAAATTTACTATAACAACCTCAAATTACGGATCCTTGACGTTTTTTGGTCATAGGGTGTAAAAATGAAGATAATCGGAGCCAAAAAAGTCATTAGCCATTTTTTCTGGGGCAAAAGGGCATCGTAGCGTGAAATGCCCCAGAATGTGATTGCAGTGAAAACTGTGGAGAATTAAAAGGCTCACTATATCATACAGCCTCGCGTACAGTTCATCACTTGTTCACGGAAAAGTCATCTCTGTTCGCCCAACTACTACCTCATTTTTCGTGAATCATAACATGTACGTGAACAGGTGTGAACGAATTTTTTACGAACGATTTGATTATATTTCTGCATGCAACTATATTATACTGTTCGAAACAATGTAGAACTCAATATCTGATCGCCAACTCAACGACACCTAGCTTATCCATAGAGCCCTGCCCACCCGGGGCACTATTCAGGGACCCTCTACTCAAAAGGGGAAAATCGGGGTGGAGAAAAGTACTGGAGTGGGTGAGGCAACGTCAATTTTTCAATTATCATGAAAATAGAAAAATTCCAAAAAATACACCGTACCCTTCAGCTTATCACTCAGGAGAAGAGGGGGAGTGCTGGGCAGACCGAAACGTTTAGAGAAGCCAGTACATCATCACCAAATTTTCCTTCAAGACACCATCCAACCAACTGTTGCTCACATTTTTGCACTGACAAGAACACATTCCGTGCTCGTGTGGGCCTGCCTTAGAGGCTCGGTTACAGTTAACGTTAGACGGGAGGAACGTTTTAACGTTCTCGCTTACCTCATCCGGCTTACGCTTGAGCATGTAACAAAGTAAGCGACGAATCGACGCCGGAACATCGAACGACAACTGAGGCAGGTCGTTTTCGGAATACGTTTTGCTGTTCAATCTAGAACAACAATACAATAATATTATTTGTGTAAATGAATAAATTTATGAATAGACGATAGAGCCTTCCATCAAAAATGATTGTTCTAAAAAGACCAAACGAAAGCTCTGATAAGTCAGTTTATGAATCCCCGAGAAATAAAGCCAGAAGTTCGCTTGCGGGTCCGGCTCCCCCTCCCGACAACCATCCAGTATCTTGGAAACAACTATTTTACAACTTTTTTTAAAACTGCACAACGGACGTTGTCTAACCAATAAGTTTCTGTAAAAAGTTTAGAGATATCGAGCTAAAAGCGCTCACTTCAGTTTGTTCCTGTTACTCAGTCAGCTCAAAGTAACGGACATAAATAATTCGCAGATCGTTCGCAAAAAAAATTTAGCAGCCAGTTCGCGAACATCAATCGAAAAGCTGCCATTAAATTTTTCGCAAACTGTTGTTTGACCAATTTCCGAATTATTTTTAGGAAACGTCGCCTAAAATTTGCCCTTCTTAATTTCTGTCCCGTCAACTGTATATAGTCTTTAGAAATTTTGCATTTCTCGTCAATTCGATATGTTATACCAACTTAATTGAGTAAAACTAGGACAAACGCTCATCCCCAGAATAAATAATAAACAGTCCAAATACCACGCTTTTGATTTATTCGATGCGGTATTTATTCTAGTAAACATCAAAAAACATCATGTCCTAAGAAAAACAAGTGTTCTATCAATAAGACTAAACAGGAATAGGCTTAAATGATTCTTGTCAATTCGATGTTTTATACAAATTAAGATTAAGTAAACTAGGATAAACGCTCGTACCCAGAATAAGTAATAAACAGCCCAGATACCACGCTTTTGATTTATTCGATGCGGTATTTATTCTAGTAAACATCAAAAAACATCATGTCCTAAGAAAAACAAGTGTTCTATCAATAAGACTAAACAGGAATAGGCTTAAATGATTCTTGTCAATTCGATGTTTTATACCAACTTAATTGAGTAAAACTAGGATAAACGCTCGTACCCAGAATAAGTAATAAACAGCCCAGATACCACGCTTTTGATTTATTCGATGCGGTATTTATTCTAGTAAACATCAAAAAACATCATGTCCTAAGAAAAACAAGTGTTCTATCAATAAAAATTAAACAAGAATAGGTTAAATGATTCTCGTCGATCGGATATTTTATACCAACTTAATTGAGTAAAACTGGATAAAGGCTCGTACCCAGTAAATAAATAATATACAGTCCAGATACCACGCTTCAGATTTATTCGATGCGGACTTTATCTAGTAAACATCAAAAAACATCATGTCCTAAGAAAAACAAGTGTTCTATCAATAAGACTAAACAGGAATAGGCTTAAATGATTCTTGTCAATTCGATGTTTTATACCAACTTAATTGAGTAAAACTAGGATAAACGCTCGTACCCAGAATAAGTAATAAACAGCCCAGATACCACGCTTTTGATTTATTCGATGCGGTATTTATTCTAGTAAACATCAAAAAACATCATGTCCTAAGAAAAACAAGTGTTCTATCAATAAGACTAAACAGGAATAGGCTTAAATGATTCTCGTCAATTCGATATTTTATACCAACTTAATTGAGTAAAACTGGGATAAACGCTCGTACCCAGAATAAATAATACACAGCCCAGATACCACGCTTTTGATTTATTCGATGCGGTATTTGTTCTAATAAACATCAAAAAACATCATGTCCTAAGAAAAACAAGTGATGTATCAATAGGACTAAACAGGAATATGCTTAAATGATAACTTCATTTATGGAGTTATTTTTTGATAAGTATTGTACAAAACCGAACTGAACAGTAAGGAATAAACATACATACCGTCCATAAAACGGATTGATATTTGTAAACAATTCATAGCCGACGGCGCCACACGCCCACAAGTCAGAGCGGCTAAAATTGGCAAATTTCCAGAAACCAGGCTCAGCCAATGCAATCTGAAATTGTATTAAAACAATTTCAAGAAATCATACATTTATAAAAGCCAATGCAGGTGGCATAATCGTGGACTGTCCACAGCCCGTCGAAAAGGGGGGAGGGAAAAACTCATGTTCATTCTCGGACACAATTTCAAAATGGGGGGAATAATTTTTATTTTTTGTAGTTTTACTGCCGTGCATGTATTTTCAAGCTATAAAGCTATGTGCACTTGGTGGTAATTAATACGTTTAGAGACCATTTTGCATACAAAAACATAAATTTTCAGACATGAAAAATTTTTTATTTGGTTGAATTTGGAGGGTTCGGCCGAATGGGAGATGGACGACATAAGGGAAAACCCTACAAACATGCGGAGATTTGGAAAATGGGGCCCCCATTGTAGAAAGGCCAGTGATCATGGAGCCTAAATAGCTGTATTTTTCAGGCTGCAATGTGGTTCCACAACATAAGAAATTTTGAGTATTTTACATTGCTTCAAGCTTGTAACCTTACCTGCTTAAAAAGTCAACATAATTATAGTATTCAGTTAAGTAGCATGCCTTCTACCAGAGAGCCGGGAACTCGATTATTAGGATAGAATTGCCAACTGTTAAACATCTCAGTCCAGCACATCTGTGTTAGCTCACAGAGTAGAAATTTGAGGAGTACTCTCTGAAAATTTGTATGATGGTAATTTCATAAAATTATTGTATGTGATATTACTTCGCAACAATTTGTGTAAAATTAACACAAATACGGGCAATCGTACAGCGACCAAATGCTGCATGGTTTGTGTACCATTTTGTATTATTTTTCATACAAATATATATTAAAATTCATACATTGTATATGTTGCGTTTCATATTTTCAATTAATTCAATTAATATTCAAGCTAATACAATGCAGGCATGGTATTTGAAACAAATATATGTGGAGATTCTTACATTACGTTGTATATTTCATACTATAACATGATAAATTTCAATCAGCTACAATTGTATTTTTATGCGTTTCTAAAAATTCAGACAAACGAGAAAACCGCTTTATCAAATTCCATACAAAATTATTTTGATATCCATACTTTACAAATGTATGAACTGTTGCACTTAAAATGTGTATGTAAACCAGACCACACAAATATATAATATATGACACTGTGCACATATATGTATGACATATAATACAGATTTTTAAGAGTGTAATTTCATTTCACTAGCAGTTTGCTCATTTAGCGTGATGCAGCTTTCACAGGGACCCATAATAAGAAATATTTTGCCGCGCTGGAGACCGACCGCGTATCAACAGAGACACATGTTCATGAACGAAGCATTAGTTTTAGCTTTCTGAGCCTGCTCCAAACTGTCACAAGAATAGTATCAAGACGAAAGGAATCAATGGCAAATTAAGTATTATTTTCAACATATTTCAAAGCCATTAGCGTTATTTCTTAGTTTCTATATTACGCGACAGATATTAAGCAAAAAATGTTAGCTTAAATGGTAGAGCAAAAAAACTTTTGGACTACTTCTTCGCTGGTGTTTGATTGACTAGCGTTATCGCCCTTTGCCTTATAAACTTTTTAATAAAGAGAAATGGCTACTCGGAAACTGAAAAATCTAATCGAGGAACGTTACCGACCACCAAGATTGAAAAAATATTACAAATTTCGCCATCAACATAATCCATGAGACATGAAACCGGATGTTCGATTCTGACAAAAACTGGCCGGAACCTGAGAACCCAAGTGTTTGCAGAAACAGAATTCCTCGTACACATTTATATAATTCCTAGAAGTCAGCCAAACTATGGATAATTGAAAAGTAACGGCAATGATTGTTGGTGGAAGTTTAAGTGTAATAAGAACGTTTTAACAAAAACTGGCCTATTGTAAATTTGAGTTATTATCACAGTTCGAGCAATGACCAGTATAATGTTCGTGTTAGTATCATAATAGTATAATGCTAGCTGCGAAATCAATTATGGGTCAGCTGTAACGGAGACCCGATGTATAACTTCAAATTTTGCAAATCACCGTCCGATCTGTTTACGATAACTGCTAGATGCTTTAGAGATCACTGGTTGACAAAATATTTTTGCTGACAAGCCTTAATTCTGTATTCTGCATCAGTCAAGCAAAACAAGAATACACGTATGGCGATGGGTCGCCCCAGCTCCGCATATCGTGCAGTGTGTATATAAATGGTAGACAGCGTATGACCTGAATCCCATCCTTATACGCATGGTTATAAGTTATACTTAAAATGGCTATTTCGAATCCTGTAATTTGTTTCATATATAGCCAGTCCGTCCGATCTATGGCTCTATTTTACACTGTACAGATTACACACAAACATAGGTAATCCTACATTCAACTTTGTATATAAACATAATATCATGACTGAGTTCTTCAGCAGGTGTCAAATTCAAACAAAAACCGTGATGCAGGACATCTATAAAATCTGCGATGTCTTTTGAAACAAAAACGTTTTTAGCTTTAAGTTGTGCAGAGTGGAGGGGGTTAAGGGGACCGAATATCTTGACGCAAAGCGTTCCAAGCCGTAGGTGCAAACTATGAGAGTTCTCTGTTGTAAACCAGTCCAATACTGATTGACATAACAAAATACAAACTACCACTTAAACACATTTTGCCAGTACCAACTCAGCGTCAACGGACCAAAAACTGGTACAAAGCGACACTGAAAAGCTTCGGGTTTGGACGTCCTAGCCCTATCGGGCCATCTATTCAATGCCAGGGGCAGGAATGACCCGCTGTGCCCGGTATTCACCAATATCATCGAAAAAACTCAGCACCCAAGTCAAGAACCCAACAAACCATAGCTGATCCACACATCCGACCAAGGATTATAACATTTACACTTTCATCGGATGTTTCATGTTTTCGTGTCAGTCAATTTCGTCATTCCTATTGTATTGATATTATTACCACTACTACTACTACAAGTGTTAGCTGAGAAATTTATCATCAATACACGAATTACTCTTAGGAGAAATTTAATAGGGAGAAGTATCGGTTTTTGAGTAGCGTTGTTTTATATGTAGTACAAAATTTGTTTGCCCAATAAGCGGACACCCTGTTTTCACTGCAAACTTCAAATACGGACACAAAAATGATTGCAACGTTTACGTAGTCGTCCTGCGTTTTAACTATTACAACGAGATGCTGACACGCAACCTCGCCAAAAAAAAAGAATTACTAAACTGTCAGCCGAGCTAGAAACAAACTTAGGTGAAAACTTCACTCATAATAAAAATTACATTGCTACTACGTACACCAGATAACAGCAATTTTCCATAAAAACACATAAAAAGACTCTTATATAACGGTTTAACAGTGTTATATAATATATTTAACACAAGTTTATATAAATTATATAAAACTGTATATAAAAATAATATTATATATAACTTATTTATAAACTAATAAATTATATATAGCTATAATCAAAATTTGCCTTGAAAATTTTACCTACAAACTTTAATCTAATCATTATGATATCACTTAGAGTTACGTTTTAATTATTATTACGAGTTAACAGGTAGTTTACCGTTTCAGCAGGTGAAGCAACAAAGTTACATCATAGTTTTCGTAAGTGTTAAGGATAAATAGTTGTGTGATTTTTTTCGACGGTTAACGGATGTCGCATGGATGGGGTACTACTTTGTGGGTTCTGCAAGAGCTGGCGACCTCCTGTGAGCCCTTCCACTGAGCTGTTATGTACCCACGTTTAGAAGAGACAATTTGGCGCGAACACCAGACCTCAGAGACATAAATCTTTGGTGGCACCCTGAATGTTGAACACCTAATCTTAGAGTACATGAATTAGTTTTAGTTTATTGTTTTAATTTTAGTCCTTCACTACGAACAGCAAACGCTGGAAGGGAACTGAGGGCGGTGGTTCAACTCCGTCAATGACTCCTTTCACCGGGTCATAAGAGTTATGCACGTTTAAAAAACGATGTTCACCAAAACTACACCTAAAACAATTTCCTTAAATTTTAGATCATAAAATATTTACCCAAAACCGCTTCATAACAAAGATTCTGACATAACGTATAACCGAAAAGTTTTTGACCTAAAATCCCACGACCGCAAATTTTATTTTTCATCAAAACATTGTTTCAATTTCTAGTAAATTAAAGTCCCTTATATACCGAAAAATTTCCAGCGGTATACAATTTTTAGCAACATATTTACTACAATTTTACTGAACTTTCCTTTAACGTCAGTTTGGTTTGATAAAGTAAGTTTCTTCTAAGTGCACATATGTATGGATAGGAATAATAACCACGGCGGGCACTGACAATAGCCTACTGCAGGTCGCCACAAGGGGTGAGCGGAACATTGTTAGTTTTTTGTGGGTGGTGGAACGAACTCAGCGCCAGATGTGAGAAGTTAGGTCCGAAGCTCGGCACCGAAATGGACCCGGCTAATGGACCGGGCGAACCTGCTTCAATTTCTTTCGAGCCGGTGATGAAAGTTTCAAAATTTGCAAGGGCACGAAAAGTTTGAGAAAATACAAGCAAAGATTATAGAAACAAACAGGCTCGTTCGACGCGTAACTCTAAATGATCCGGTACTGCTGCACTGAATTGTTACATTATCTCATTAAGCATTGTTCTTACCGCGCTAGCAACAGCTCGGAACGGCTTTGTGTCTCGTTCTTCAAGCTGCAAAAAAAGCTATGAGGGCGTGGCTCAAACGGCTTAGGTCCAATTTTGTCCATCTCTTAGATAATCATTATCTAATTAACCATGCCTTAATCCGTAATAATTGCTAACTATATTGTGTTCGTTCGAATAACAAAGATTGTCGAAATCCATTTATCTACTAACTTTGCGGTTGGGCGAGACTGAATTTAGCTGCCCAAGATATCCTCTGGTATTCATTGCATAGGAACAGCGTGCTCTAATCGACGTAGACCTACAGGAGTCAAATCAAACCGAGAGTTTGGGATAACAAAATTGTGTCTATTCTCCCATCAGAATTATCAATCTTCTCACGCTTTTTCACAGTAGTGATTTTAGAAGGCATGTGACTTAATGTGAAGCCAGCATACGAAGGAGTAAGCATTTATTCACATGCCCACCGATTAATTTTACCGCATCTGCCCGTCGATAAGCGTTGTGAACCTCTTACACTTACACCCCGACCTTGTTAAATCTGGGTTCTTGGTGTCAGAATTGTCCCAATAGGATACAGAGTAAGGGTGTGAAACACTGCTCTGTCCAAAACGAGAGTGCTTTTTCTGTCGACGTATCTTCGCAACACTTAACGAACCCGGCTTAAAGTTCAGTGATAGACGTTTTCCCAACTTTCAACTTAGCTTTGACTACAAAAATTCCACCTTTCACTACAGATTTTAACAGTCTTCGCAAAAATAGCACGTCTATCAATATGAGCCAATTTACACTTTAGGAAGACATGGCTAAGGTTTATTTATAACAAAGTTATTTGTAATAATTACATACAATTTATTTCTTAACCACATATAACATAAATATGCCATACAAAGGAAACAAAATCACCATCACAGTTGTACATACGACTTTTTGACGTATCATTTCTGTGTCAAAATTTCTATGCTACAAATACCTAATCTATTGAAGCGATTTTTGCAAAATTATAGGACTCTTTGAGAGAAAGGATATTCAGGAATCCACTTGAAAGGCTCCATAATCCATTTCTTAAAATTTTCTTTGTGTGATGGTGTGTGGTGATCCCACAATGTCCTGTTGAGCAGCCACATTTTACTCAATATGATGTTTGGTAGTGTTGGGCCAGCGGTGTTGCTTGAACTTGAAGGGTTGAACGATTTGCTGGTAACAATAAGGGCCTGGTTTCGTTTTTCCTTTATGAAAAGCTGGGAACGAGTGTTGCCGGTTGCTTAAATTATATCATTTAGTCAGGAATATATACCCCTTCATGTTTACGAAGATTGAATTAAAGCCGGCATAACGGTCCATACCTTTAGCTACTTTAAATTGAAACGTATACCAGTTCAATATACTTCGAATTCGATAAGAAAACAATGATAGTTTTAGATATATGCATATCAGCTGATTGAAGACTTTTCAGGCCGGGCCTTCCCGGTTCTCAATCGTGCAGGGCTTCGGGCATACTCTTCAAGATTTCGGCCCGTAAAGGATCCATGCATATTTCATTTCGGGCCGACACAGATAACATTTTGGCCCGGGCCGGATCGACACAGATCACATTTTGGGCCGTGCCGGGTGGACGCAGATTTTAATTCCGGCCGGGTGGACGCAGATTTCATTTCGGGCCGGATCGACGCATATTGTATTTAGGGCCAGGCCGGGTCGACGCAGAGTTTATCTCGGGCCGGGCCAACGCAAGTTTTATTTCGGGCCCGGGCCTAAAAAATCGGGCCCGTTCTTACTTCTACCCAACTCCTAAACTCCAACCTTTTTTATTCTCATCGCTGCCGCAGGCATGTGGCGTTGTCCACACTGCGTGCAAAGCGATCCGACCAAATTCGGCGCTTGTCGTATGGTGTGTCCGTGTGTATCTCTCTTCTCATCATCCGATAAAATTGTATATTACATGCTCTACCGGATCCTATGCAATATGAACTACACGTCCCGTTACTCGTTCCTATTGTGGTATACCGATAAGGGTATAACACTTCCCTAAAAACACTGCCCAAACTTCCCTCGCCGCAAAATTAAAGCGGGTCCTTTTTAGTCATTGCTCACTTACTGCGATGGGTAGCATCGTTTTCGGGTATATTTTAGTAAAAGCAGAGTGGGGCTGAGGTTGATTCGATAATTATAGTCTCCTGCAAACTCAGGGACGATCGACAATTTTCCTATTGCTATAAAAAAGCATCATGCATTTGTATATAGCTCCATTATCCATATCAAAATTTACTCCTAATGATATGGTACTTACCTTGGAGTAACCGGAATTGCGGTTCCGGCGAAAATCGTGTTCCGGCAAGATGCAAAAACCACACCGAATATATACGTTTCGAAGACCAGGTTCCGGATCCAGTTTAAAAGGACGGTCCCGGTATTCCCCGGTACATACATTATTCAATAATAACTTGGATCCTTCCTGTTTCGAGCCAAGCTACGCATTTCGATTTTTCCGTTGTACGTCCGCAACAGATATAGGTTTAGATTAACCACGGTCGTTCAAACAAAATCGTGCACGATCCAACCAACATCGATTCCCCAGTTTGGCTAATGCCGTGCTTAATCCCAATCCTAGTGGGCTTCCATCCACAGCGTTTACCACCGAACCCATACAAAACAGGTTAGAAGATCCTAGTTGTTGCAACATTACATGACATTTTTAGGCAATCACTGTAGGTGAACCGGAGTATAAATTTCGGCTTTAACCAGGTTCAAATCAACGTCCATCCATTCGTCAGTGTATCATGACAAACAGGAGTCCGTTTGCCCTGCTTAGCGTCCTGCTCAGCTTCCTGGCGACAATAGTTAGCCCAATTCCAGTCGACAACGACCTCGAATCAGAACCAGTCGTCGAATGCTCGCCGGATTCGTTGGTCCTCAATTTTAAAACCAAAAACCCGTTCGTCGGTCACATTTACATCAAAGGCCTCTATAGTGACGCAGTACGTAAGTCGAGCTATTCGAGCGTTCGATCGAAGGTCGCTACCAGATGACCAAAGAGGTCTTTGCAAATATTAATTAAAAAAAAACACAAAAAAATATTTTCTTCTTCAGCTCAACAACGGCGTCCAACAGTAACAAAATTAAACATCGTAATCGGGTCAGAGCCAAGGTTTCCTAATATTTGATTTGAATTAGCCACAGGGATATTGAATAACCTCAACTGCTTACAATGAAAGAGCTTGCAAGTACCAACGCCTGTAAACGTATGCATTTTATATGCGTGTATCGTCATGGATCGTGGGTATTATCCGATAAAACACTAGGAAAGAACCCGCACATGTTAATAATTCCAATTTATTCACACCTGCTAACAGGCTTACACCCTCGCTGGGTCGGGTTGGTATGTTTCGTACCAGCTATTAAGGATCTATTTGGAGACCGAGTAATGCAACAGCTTCGGGAATTTGATAACACTAACAGCGCAACAGATTTGGTGAGAGAATATTGTGTAGCCATGAAAAAATATCGGTATACATTTTCGAAATAGAAAGAGCCAAGCCAGCATAGTTCCCTCAGATAGCCTTTTGTCGGAGGACATTTTGTCTGTTCTCAAAAAATCGTATCCCTACGCAGGATGGATAGGTTTTCGAAAACATTCTACTACATGCGTGTCACGTAGGTAGGTGTGGCTTGTTTCCGCTTCTGCGAAATCGCCTTTGTTTTGACCAAATATTTGAAATCCCGACACCGATATGGCGTCGTCATGCTATGTAACGTGGGTCTTATGGGTCCCGATGCTTTGACCGTATGACTCTTCTAGGGCGTGTCGGATGAAACAATACGGATCATTCACAGACACAAGACTATAAACAACTTTTTCTTAGATGAGCAGAGCTGCCGCTTCGGAGCAATGCCGATATGCCGGAAAATTTAAATTCTCAAATATTTTTGTAAAAAGTTAATGTTTGGAGCTTGTTCGAAGCGACCTTTAGCGATAGGTTTATAGGAATATTGAACAAAATTAATTCGTTGAATCCGCCATCTACCTAGAAAAGCCCGGTTAAGGGTTACTCCTGCTTTATGTTGCCTACTTAAAATGTACGACATCATAGTGTACATACATGGTCCGAGGACACAAAGGAGTCCCTGCAAGGGTGGGGGGGAGTGAGACGCCAGTAGCTTTGGGTTCGGAAAACACGGCATCTGCACTGGGTTGGGTGACCTTTCAGGGGGTTAGGCAGGCCCACAGGGAGGGGTGGGAGCTGGCATCCGGAGCATGTATGCTTAAAACGCGCTACTCAGGCAAAAATCTAATTTTAGTAATTTTTACAATTTAACGATACTATAACGGGTCTGTAACAGGATTCTGCTTTGCTGAATACCGACTAAGGCAATGCAGTTTGTGCTGAACACATCCAAGGACTTCCATCAAACTTAACTGTCCGCCAAACCGATTTGTCTTGAATTATGTTACTAAATTTCGACTGCTTCCTCCGGTTTTGTTGGCTACTTACGGATGGAACAAAAATTAGCGTTTATTATATTTAAAGTCCACTCAAAATCGCTGTTATTATTATTCTTACCGTATTGCAATTCTATTGTCAAAACCCTTCTGGAACTTTGGAGATGTCCAGAACGATTTCGCAAAGGAGTGAGGTGTTAAATTTTATCTGTGCTGAATATGTTTATTAGAATCGCTTTACAATTTTACTTCCCCAATGCAACAAATATTGCTATCACGGTTTCATTATGACGCCATACTGAGTTACCAGCTATCCCAACCTTACCCCCATGTCCCCATTTGTAGCATACACAATACCGCTTTATTCTAGAAGAGCTCCTATTTGTTTTAAAATTATTGTAAATATTAATTTTTTAAATTATTTAATCCAATTTAAAAACAAATATAATAATAATAGTGTATTGTTTTTAAATTATTTTTATACTTGTTTTAAATTTGTATTAAATATGTTAAATTATTGAATATATATTAATTTTTTTTAATTATTTTCATACTTGCTTTAGGGTCATTTCAGGAAACCATGTACTTTTGAAACACCACTTTTTGAAGCCAAAATGAAACGTTTTCGAATGTACAGTGTCTAGACCCCTTCCTATGTAAAAAACCCTGAATTTTTTGAATATCGATGTCTCTATGCAAAACGAGCTACCTGAAACCTGCTACAGGGGTGGGAAAGGGCCCCCCTGGGGGTCAAATTTTAATCCGAAATAAGTCATTATTCTGTAGGTTGACGGAGTGACACGGGAACCATGGCCTGTTTTTATGCAAGTCGGACCAAAATGGTCCTCGTCAAGCCATTTGGAGCACTTGCGACCTAAAATGGATGCTGCTAGGGCATTCTTGGGGTTAAAAATCGACCAATTTAGAATAAGCCTGTCGCAGAAGTTTTTCTAACGCAACGGAGACAGTACCTACTGATACCATTTTATGCTCACAAACCAACCATGAGTGGGGGATGACCGACAAAAAATTTCAGGCAGATCCTTAGGCCTTGTAAAAATTGGCACCCCGATATGTGTTTGTCGGGGGGAGGGGGCTACACCTCAGGTCGGGGGGCTACAGCTTCCTACAACATGCAACGCGCCAAACTTTAGCTACTTCTATACATTCTAGATTTAAGCTGGTGTAAAACAAATACATTTGATCTATGACTAGCTTACATTTAAGTGATGTAATGTCATACCAAGGACAATGCGTGTAATAGATGTGCGGGCAGGCAGAAGGGTTCCCTGGCTGCCCAGTTAACGGCACGGCCCCATATCATAGTGCAATGATGATGAACTTATATATTAATATGATTCTTGCGACCTTCGATTACTTTTATTATACATGCGGTCGGGGGGGGGGCTACACGCCAGGTCGGGGGGGCTACATTTTCATTAAAAAATTTTAATAGATGGGTCGATTCTAGTGGGGCTTTACTATGTTTATATTCGGCCTATTGTAAGACTGTATGCTAAATTTGGCTTTTTTAAATTTAAGTTTGGTCAGGTCGGGGGGCTACATTTTGCATACACCATTTTTGGCATTTTATGACCTCCGAACTCATAATGAAATAAGACATGGACAGACGCTGATATTCTTTTTTTCAATAACACCTGTACTGATTACTTCTTCTTTTCGGATTAACGTCCGTGTTCCAGACGATTCTGGGTTGGACGATTGTTTCCTCTGATAGCACTTCTCCACGCAGGTCGGTTCGAAACAAGATCAGTATTGCGATTACCGTTATATAGCATTTTTGGCGCCAGTGCACTTTGACGTTATTTACCAGCGTCTGAAAGCTGCCAGATTTGACCTTGGTCGGGGGGGGTGGGCTACATGTCACGAAAAAAATTTTCGGAAGCTTGACGTCAGCTTCAGTGTCGATGCTTACTCTCAAGTTTTTCCGGAAAAATTAGCAAATACCAATGGATCACAGTGAAATGAAAAACACACATATGTATCACGTGCTAGCGATACGGCGAACGTTTATATTGGGACATGTGTTTTTGGCTTCATTTGGCCAACCCGGGTTGAGGGCCTCTGGCTCCTGCTATGTTTGGGGTACAGATGTCCACCATACCTCATTATGACCGTCGGACATGCTATTACTACACCTCACAGCGACATTAAATTTCCTTCGAAAAGAATGGTGGTATGGGCCAAAAAGTGCCGATGTAGCCCCACCCCGACTAAAATGACATGGTTTCGTGAAATAACCCGGGCAGATTGTGAAAATAGCGTAGGAGATTCTCAAGGAGTATTGTCCCTGTATTCCCATATTGATTTCCTACCCAACAAAAAAACCGCATAAAAATCCATAAACGGTTTCAAAAGTCATGGTCAAAATATGGCAAACCCAATAGTTGGGACACAGAGACAGACATACGGGGGTCCCCCAATTAGGGGGTACAGTTTTGGGTTGGGTTGTTGGTTGGGGTTGGGATTTTTTTTGGTGGGTGGGTTTTTTAAAAAACCGCATAAAAATCCATAAACGGTTTCAAAAAGTCATGGTCAAAATATGGCAAACCCAATAGTGGAACAAGGACACAGAGAAAAACAGACATACCGGGGTCCCCCAATTAGGGGGTAGCGGGTTTGCGCGGGCGTGCCGCTTGGCTTGTGGCTGCGCCCGTTTTTTCTTTTTTGTTTGTTTGTCATCCCCTTTCCCCTCCTTGGCAAATAGTTCATTTCGAGAGTTGCGGAATCCCTTCGTTAGGGGGTTTTTGGTGTTTTCGGGGAAGAAATGATACAAAAGAAGTTCGTCAAAATCCATGAAGCAATTGTAAAGTTACACCATTAAAACTTATAAAATGACACTATTCTTTTATTTCAAGGGGGGTGGGTTGTGAAAAAAACATAACGGGTGCCCAAAAATATTGTCCCTGCATTCCCTTTTCGATTTCCTACCAAAACCGCATAAAAGTTCATAAACAGTTTCAAAAGTTATGATCAAAAATATGTGACAAATCCAAAACTTGGGACACACACAGACAGACATACCGCAATTAGATTATAAGACCAGCGCGAAAGCCGATCCGCCGCGGGCCGTTGGCCCGCTTCGGGCCAGTAGTATGGCAGAGTGGGCCTGCGGCCCCCGTTTTTTCCGGAAAACAGTATTTTTTAAGTTATGACATTTGTAAAAAAATACAAACTTACTCTGTTATTTCATCCCTCGTTTGGCATTATATTCGTTTTGTTAGTTGTTTCATTTGCATTTGTTGAATGTAATTATTGTTGGACAACAGCGTGCAAAACATTTTTTATTCGGCAAGAGTTGGGGAATCCCTTCTTAGCGGGTGGTGTACTGCACTGAAATGTCATTTTTTGGTGTCAACATTTCCCCAGGCTGATGGAAACAAAAATCCCATTTGCAAAAGTTCGTCGATACTTTCGGCACGTCTTAAAGAAATGAAACAAAAAAGTTTGTCAAAATCCATGAAGCAATTGTAAAGTTACACCATTAAAACTTATAAAATGACACTATTCTTTTATTTCAAGGGGGGTGGGTTGTGAAAAAAACATAACGGGTGCCCAAAAATATTGTCCCTGCATTCCCTTTTCGATTTCCTACCAAAACCGCATAAAAGTTCATAAACAGTTTCAAAAGTTATGATCAAAAATATGTGACAAATCCAAAACTTGGGACACACACAGACAGACATACCGCAATTAGATTATAAGACCAGCGCGAAAGCCGATCCGCCGCGGGCCGTTGGCCCGCTTCGGGCCAGTAGTATGGCAGAGTGGGCCTGCGGCCCCCGTTTTTTCCGGAAAACAGTATTTTTTAAGTTATGACATTTGTAAAAAAAAATACAAACTTACTCTGTTATTTCATCCCTCGTTTGGCATTATATTCGTTTTGTTAGTTGTTTCATTTGCATTTGTTGAATGTAATTATTGTTGGACAACAGCGTGCAAAACATTTTTTATTCGGCAAGAGTTGGGGAATCCCTTCTTAGCGGGTGGCGTACTG
>JASANE010029972.1:0-19945 GCA_030248225.1 Trileptium ribeirensis | reverse complement strand
AAAATAGCTTTTTCTCTCCATCAACAGCGTTTTGATAGTGTTTTGACCCTCGGTTCATGCCTCCTGGCAACATTTTCTGCGAATGGAGAGCCCATGTCAGATGTGGTGTTTTGAGTCTGTTTCAGTTCCAATTGGTAAATATTGCTTATTTTTGTTGGGAATGGGTATATATACTAGGTGATATTTATCATAGATCGTCAAAATTGCTATGTTATGGCATGAAAATATCATTTTTGCTATTTTAGCAAGGATTATTGATGGTTTCTTGGTTAATAATCATTAATACCAGTTGTTGCCAATTTTCAATGGAGTTAGTATGTTTAGTTTGGAGGTGATAGATATTGAACTGGCTGTTAAATTTTCCGCCAAAGTACAGTACGCGCCACAAATGACCAATGTATTACGAGCGATTGGGTAGCTCGAGATTCTGAAACTACGTATTTAAATTAATAATAATTTCTATTTTAATACAAATTTATTTCGAGCGAGTCGCGAGCGAGCGGCAGTTATTTTTGGCGTGAACTGTAGCTGTATTTTTCTCTATTTACCCAAATTGCTCCATGTTAGGGTATTCAGAGGCCTTGTTGCAGTCAGATAGGTATTTTTGTGACTATTTCCTTCTCTTTTTATTGAAAAATCAGGTTGACTAGAGGAAAAAATCATAAGAATGCACGTTTGTAAAATGAGTCTTGTGTTGGGAAAATGCTTTATTATTATAGTCGTGGTGACGCTGAAATTGTTAGTACAGCTAGAGCATTGGAAAAGCGCTTTGGGTTAATTTGTTCAACAGAAAAAAGCTTTTAAACATAATGCAGTCGCAAAAATGACCGTGTACTAATAGCCAACAGGTAAAACGTCTGCTATGTACCTTTCGTGTGGCAAATTTTATTCGTAACAAATGTTGTAATAATACATCAAGTCTGTAAAATAACCGTGGACCTGGTTACGGAAACCCCGCTAAATACTTCAAAGATTCATTGTTCATGTTCATTGATGCCATACGTAACGTAGGTTATAACTAGGAATCTAATGTTTAGTTTGCTGTTATAAAATGGAAAACAGATGTTTAGCGCTGATTTTTTTATAACAGACTTAGCTTTTTGTTAAAAATCTCGAGAGTAAAACTAGTAACTCGCAAGCTTTATGAAACGGATTGAGCGTGGCTGCATCAAGTGGTAAATTCGTGAAATCCCCTTTTTATGTTATACAGTACATATAACATAAAAATTCGTTGTAATATCTGTGTAGCCAAATCATCGTCTCCAGCGTACCGAGTAGCCCATACATAGAACATTCTTCATACCGTTCGCAGTACATAACCAAGACAGTGAAGACAGACCGTATACTGGCAATTGGGTTCACTGACCCCGAACCCATTGCAAACATCTGAAAAGGTACGAGATATTCAAGCTGGACTTTAGATAACCAAACCATCGTATTCAGCATACTGAAAAAACTAAATTTAGGCTAATGGTGATGCCCTGCAAGTAATAAATAGCCAAATAAACGAATATTATTTTTGCTGTAAAATACTAATTATTCCCATATTTTCATGTTACTTATCCCTTTGAAAACATGTAACTGTAACAAGGGGAAACAACAGTGGTTTAGCTTTTCTAACCTAGTTCAGGGGTAATTTTAGCGGCTGGATGTATGAGTAAAACATTACCAATAAAATTTACCACATGACAGGTACACTACAGGGTTTTATATATCAGCAGGTCCACGGCCATTGTTGCGCCTGGATTATGTTTAAAAGCGTTTTCCAAGGTACCTAAAGTACAAATTAACACAAAGCATTTTTCAAACACTCTGGTTGTCGTAACAATTTCAGCTTCACCACTATTGTAATAGTCGAAGTATTTTTCCAATACTAGAAGCGTTTTTCCAAGTGCGTACAGTGGTTTCTTTTTCCTTGCTCGCCAATGGCAATTTTTCCCTTTACTTTATCTGGCCGTGTTTTTTTTTGATTTGAAATATTTTTGACTCACAAAATAAGCACCCGGTTTTAGCCGCAGTGTCTGCCTTTACTACTGTGGTAACAGATACTAATATTCGGACAGATTTAAAGCTGTATTTGTTGATAAAACGGAAATACCTCATATAGGTCCACAATAATTGATTAAAAAATTATTTTTGTTCATTTGTAGATGAAAGCTCAATTAGATACTGTAACTCGTCAACCAAGAAATCTATTAACTGAAGGAATATTTATGTGTGACGCAGTCAGGCAAAAAGAATTTTCATACGGTTAAAGCCTTTTGATAAAATTCGACCCGCTCAATCGCTGCATTTCAATAAATTGTTTTGAATAAATGTACTATTGTGTTATATTTTATTTTACAACTTAGCTATAATCCAGCTGAAATTTCCGGGACAACTATAATCGTCGTCAGATTGGTTAGTGTGAACGTGTACGAATTAATTTATGTAGGTTCGATGAAACTTTATCATTTAAACCATACGTGTAAGCAAGTATATACCTACCTAGCCTTTTTGGTACTGTAGCGGCAAAATCGTGATCTGTATTTTACCTGTTGGCTGGACTCGACAAATTGTGAAAATGAACTAGTTTGTGCGAAGTATGGCAGGTCGGACTATTTTTATATTCCAAGTGGACTCGTTCTTGTGTGGGCCAAGGTGTGGTAAATCACAAAAGTAGTATTTACGTTTAACAAATATAATGAATGGTGTGTTTTAAGAATTTATATATACTTGAATATTGTAATTGAATTCTGATTGCACTGAGCGAAACGAACGAAGCGAACAATTCTTACTAGCCGGAATAATGGTCAAATTTGACAATGAGTATAATTGGTTTTTACGGAGACTCGCATAACCTAATTTTGGGTGACCGGTTCGATTCGCGCGATAGCTCATTTGAAAGCTTTAAATTTCTATTTGTGGAATTTAACCATTCTAACTATGAGGGTGTTTGGTCTCTTTTTGTAGAGCACCTTATCCTCTATGTATTTACAAATCGTGTGTTGCTATTGTCATTATTGAAGCTACAGGGTTTAGTCAAATCCGATTTTTGAATGTGTCCCATGAGACCTAAAATACATGAAAACAGTAATATCTCTGCGACCGGTCGAGGTATATTGGTGTTACTGATCTCATTTTGTAGAGCAATAATATCCTTTATATATTTACTTGCACATTGTGAGAGTCCCTACAAACGCAATGATCGGGTATATCTTTTTGATTATTCAAATAAGATAGCCGACCATGGTCTCATTTTGTATGATGAAGCTCAATTTAGCTATGTACAGATTCAACACGTAGAATTCACATCTTGGCGATAAGACAAGCTGCTAGTAACAAGGCGATTGTTGAGGCCAAGGTTTTGAATTATCAGTGTTTACAATTTAAATTGTTTGTTTTGGGCAGTACTTTATAGTATGCAAAATACATAGGAATCTCTTTGCAAATGCTTGTGCGTGACGAAATTTTTGTAGCATTGTTTGTAGTAAAACCCACCCCACATGGCTACATGGAGCTTTAATTCTGGGTACACAAAAGCGCCCAATTTAACGCATATTGTTTAAGCGATTGTAGTGATACGATCTTTGGGTGCATTTAGGTGTCATTGTGCCCATTTTCAATACTATGAAGGCACTAACAGTTAAACCGTGATAATACATTAAGGTTAGAGCTTCAATAAAGGAATTTGAATTCAATATTACCCATATATCTTCACTGATTATTTACTTTCGCATTCACCTTCGCACCGTGCAGCAATCTCGTTGTAGAACACCGATTTCGCCACCCGATCGACCGTGATACATGACCGCGGTCGGGTACGTCGTAATGAAGAATTGAATACAACGGACGCCGCCGCCCTGCAATTACGATAACGAGGCGGCAGCATTATGAATATAGGTCGTTTCATATATTTCTGGTCTAACAAGCCATCTTCAAAAACCATTTTACCGAACCCACCACATAGCTAACCATTGTGGCATCTAGTCATACGTAGCTACATAAGCCTCATTCGCACTACAACACGAGCGCAGCATTATCACTATTATATATCCATCGCTTTTGCGGGTATCGTTTCTGTACATTTCGGGCCAGATGAGCACTTTTATAACATTTTTTACATAATTCCACAACACAATAACATGTTATGGGACCTGCATAGGGTTTCAATCGCTTTACAAAATGAGCCCAAGTGGATTAATTATTTTCATTGCTTATGAGTATAGGACCGTTCGTATAATTCGGGTTTCATGTGTCGCTAATCCTAGACCAAAGATGACCTTATTTGATAGCTTTATATTGCTCTATAAAAACTCAATTACACCGAAATATCTACTCCCTCTGTCGTCGAGACAGCAAAAAACTTGTTTGTGGAACACCTTTTTAAACCCATCGAACCATTCAGGCCATTTATATGAATGAATGTGGTGGAATGCCTTTTTGCATAACCAAAACCGGCAAATAATGATTTCATGGCATCGGTTGTTGCAAAATTCAGTTATGGATTCTACTAGAAAAAATTCACAAACTGACAGTCTCATGTTTCACCTCTTGAAAAGTAAGAATACTTTGTTAACACTGAGAATTCAATTATTGATTTACTGTCATTTAATCCATTGCCTTACGCTAAATATTTTTGTGTAAATTTTCATTCAGTTTATTTGCACTCAATTGCATTCAGTACAGTTTTACGGTAGTTAGTTAGGAATTCGCTGACTCAGATGCTTAGTATAAATATAATATATTGTAAGCGCCTACTATTATAGAACATACGCTTAATATAAATATACAATTCGTCAAAACGTCAGCTTTAATGGTGGAACTTGATATTCGCTGTGGACGGTTGTGTCATGTTCAGAGAGCAGTCTAATGAAAGTCGTCATCAATCTTCTATCCGATGTCGCACCGGCAACGACACGAAACAACGATGTTCATCCTGAAACTGCCTGCAACAACAAACTTAAGACTCCTCAGATGGATGAAAACAAACGTGACGATGGATTTATTACCGTGAAACGCCGTAAACGAACCTATTCTTGCCACCGCAGAAATGTAACACAATCACAAGCCTCGAATGATTTGGTGCTAGCTGCTTCAAGCGCCGCCCAAACTCAAGTTACTGCTTCGAATTACGAGGTTACTACTCGGTCACTGCTCCAAGAAGTTCACCGAAGTCACACAACCAACGCAGAGGAATCAACAGAGCCTCCACTTGTCAAACAAACATCAAATCGTCGCCGGCAACAGCGAAACACAGTCGTTGCTTCTTGACCCCCATCGCCTGATGTTGTAGTTAAACCACCGCCGCGTGCTCATCTGCTGATACGCCGGTTTCGACCAAACTTCAGCGAATCGGAAGACACATCACTGATGGCGTCCAAAGGTATCATGCCGCTCTTCGTATTCGAACTTATAACACGCAGTAACGACGTCGCCTCCCACGTTGTCATATACGGAACCCTCCTACCCTCTGTCATTGAGCCCACCTTTTGGCCTGCTGGTATCGAATATTGCCGATTTATTCTCGGCAACGCTGATCGCTCTCGTTTAAATTTACGCATTAATAGAAACCCTTAGGACCCTGTCCAAAATACGTTCCAACCCGACGCTTTTAGCAGAAGCAACATCATTGCTATTGATCCCATCTTCCTAAATACCATCGATGAAGCATATGGGGCCGATATGGAGAACATAACAACCTCAATAGCCATATGCTCGTCCCTCATTGATTCTTAGACTCAAAACAACCAAAGTTGCATCTGATTGACTATCATGCGAAACTAATTGAATGCACGAACATGACACAACTAGTAATTTTGGATTGTTAAACTAAATTCTAAGTCCGCCGTCATCCAACGGACTATCATTGCTAATCGTCTTCAACTACTAGCAATCACAGAAACATGTATGCGAAAGGACAGCACTGTAGGATTGCAGGAAACTACCCCAAACACTTTTCCAATATCGTAAAGCCCAGGCCATTCCGCCGCGGTGGTGAACTTGCAATAGTTTAACGATCATCACTGAAGTTGTCGCGGACCAACATCTGCCAACGCTCATTCTATAGCTTTGAATTTATGAGCGGAAACATTAATGCTGAAGGACGCCTTGTTACAGTACTTGTTTTGTATCGTCCGCCACTGTTATCGCTTTCACTTTTTTATACGGAATTCGCTGATGTGATGACTTTGCTCATGGTTGAGACAGAAGATCTGCTGATAATGGGTGACTTTAACATTCTTGACCTTTCCAACTTTAATTTATTGATTCGTTCGGTCTACTTCAACATGTTCATAAACCTACCCACGAACAGGGTAATACGCTTGATTTAATAATGTCTTTTAATAATAACCCACTGTCTAAAATCGGCATAAAAACCGTGCAACATCTGATCATAGCCTAATTATAGCCACAATAAATTGTCGAATAAACACTAAGCGACAAACCAATTAAATCTAAACCGTGATTGGAACTTTTTGAATTCAGAGGACTTTTCGCCTGCTTTATTGCGAATCTGCTTACCGTCTGGTTGCTCATTTAACGCTTGCCTCGAATATTTCTACGAAACTGTTTCGAATATTATCAATCCTCACGCACTTTTTAAACCTAGCTCATTTAAGATCGCTGTCAATCACCTTGGTTTGATAATGAAGTAATTTTACGGCGATATGAACGGTTATGGAGACGCAACCAAACAGAATTACTGAAACAACAGGGCTGCTCACAAAAGCAACATCACCGTGAGCCATACCAGCAAAAATTGAACAATTACAAGAAAAACAACCTGGCTGTAATTACGAATGCTAAGAAATGATCGACCGTTAATGCAATGCTTAGTCGTAAGTGCTCTACCACAATTTCACCTGAACGTGTCGACGAATTTGTCGACATTTTTACTCAGAAAATAATCAACGTTCGATCCAAGCTTCCGCGATAGTAGTTTCCTCTTACTGCTATGGCCCCCCTAACGCACCACCGTTTTACCTGAAGGAAATTACCAAAGTCTACGTTTGCTACCTTATCAACTCAAGCAATCTCAAGGTTTGTGCCCAGACATAGTATCTTCAAAAATTATCAAAAGGTTTATTGACTATCTACCATATCCAATAATGCAGGTAATAAACGAATCCATCCGTTATGACTTAACGTCAGAAAATAGCAGCTATTTATCCACATCTTAAAAACCTATATTCCAACGTTGATGACATGAGCAATTACTGTCCAGTTTCTAATTTATCATTCATCCTCAAGCTGATTGAACGGGTAGTTGTGGAACACCTCAATAAACATCTTGAAACTAACAATCTGCTATCGAAGTATCAGTCGTCCTACCGCAGTGGGCATTCTACCGAAACTGCACTCACCAAGATCTGCAGTGACAACGAAACGGCTTTTGCAAACAAGCGAATTACTATGCGGGTTGGTATAGATCTATCGTTGGCGTTCGACACAATTGACTGCAGTGTAATTCTCCAGCGACTGGTCACTGTTGGAGTGAGCTCTCAATCCCTTAAATGGTTTCAGTCGTATGTGTTAAATCGCTGCCAACGCGTTTAAATTGGAAGCTGTCTATCAAAAGCGACTGCAGTACCCAGTGGTGTGTCGCAAGGAAGCGTGATCGGACCGATACTTTTTAACGTAGTCGTCGCGCCCTCCATTAATCTAATAATGGAAGCTGGTTTCAAAGTTCATTGACGACATACGGATCTATAAGCATTTCGACATTTCTGATCTTAGCATCACAATAAATTCGATGCAGGATCTTTTACTCCAATTAAGCAAATGCTTTCAATCAAATCACCTCAAGCTCAATGAATCCAAAACTAATTTGATATAGTTTAATCGTAGTTATTTCAATGGCCATGTCATCACAATAAACGATATCATGATTCAACCATCAGCTTCTATCAAGTTGTTTGATGTAAGTACTGAGTACTCTATGTTTTGAGAAGCTATCTGGTATCTGTTCTTGGCACATTATGTGAAATCAGCATGGTGCGCCGGCGACTGGATACCCAGGCAGCAAAGAGCATTCATTGTTCGAGCATTTGTAGTGTCCAGGCTTGACTACTGCAAATCAATTTTCTGCAGCCTTTCGTCACACCAGCTGCAAGCATTTCGTCAAGTGCTTCCCACTGCTGTCAGTATAGTCATATTATGCACAAAACGTTCTGACTAAATATCCGCGATTTTGTGAGACCTGCACTGGCTACCCTCGTAACAACGCAGTCGGTTTAAAGTAATTATAATCATACGCCTCTATGCATTCTATCTCTCGCTTCAAATAGACCTGCATATATTCGTAATATGCTTCATTTATACAATGTTGCCAGGCATGCTGACGAACGTCATATTGCGGCATGTCTCTGTTAGAAGAACGCGCTATATAAATGTATTATATATAATATAAAATTCTATGTCAACCGTTACTGTATGGACGTGTGTTTAACTTTCATTTTTACATGGGGGAGAACAGAAAACTTTTGAGGAGCACTCCGGTTGACAGCAACAAAGGTTTTAAAATAGCTGTGGAGCAGGGGCCGTCATTGATGTGTATAGATAGCTCATGGTTTGAGCATCTTGTGGCGGTGCTATTTTTGGAGGTACGAACTTCGAACGAATTGCACCAGTGAACACGTTACATGCTACTTGGTTGCTCAGCATACTCTATTGTATATTGGTTTTCGAAACGGAGCGAGCTGAGTCTCCACTGAGTGCGCTAAGGGGAAAATCGTGAAAATTTCTTGTCTGTTTATGTTATTCATAACTATCTTTGGATTTATGGATTTCGATAATTTTTTGATTCGATAGCAAAAGGGATCATTCATAACTATCTTCGGGTTTATGGATTTCGATAATTTTCTTATTCGATAGCAAAATGGATGAGGATGTGCCCATTAGTTGAACGCCAACAGTTCCAACCTCATCTTCAGGGTAAAAATAGCAAAAACAGGTTTTATGCATTCTTTTACAAATCTGGCCATACCAGTACGACACTTTCGCAGCCTATATCTCCCAAACGCAGGCTTCGCATCAAAAACCGAGACCACTGCAGAATCAGCTCATCGGAATCTACAACTTTGATGATATCTTTTCTGTATATGGTTCATCCACCCTTTACCAAATATATCCACCTTCGATTTTTCAAATTTCGCTGCTATTGTTTGTTTTTACATTACATTGAGTACCTATTAAGTTACTAAGCACGATGCATACGATGCTTTTGCTACCTAGACTCCAACATGAATATATTATCCCTATTCATGGCGCTTCAACAGTTTACGGTCGACGAACACTATGTCCAAATTGTGTGTTTTCATTTGTCTAATTATGTATTACGTGCACTACATCAACAGTGATCTGTATATAGGTATTTCTGAAGCCTGAATGCAAGGATTTTTTTATCTAGTTATCTATAGTCCAGTGTATATTTCATGCCTTGCCAGGGGTGTCAACGAGGTTATGGTCAAGAAACCCGAATTCCAGAATATAGTATGTCTTGAACTGTTTGGTTACGTATTGCGTACAGGTCATCGAGAATAATTGTCTATATAGGTTTTCCAGGGGGCTGAATACGATGTTTTAGTTACCTAGAGTCCAGCAAATACTATGTTGTGCCTTTTCATTCGTCTTCATTTGGTTTAAGGTCAATGAACCCGATTTTTGGATTATAACCTGTCGTCACGTTTTGTTACGTATTACGTAAAGGTCATCGAGAGTTGTATATATAAGCTTTCTCGTAGGCTGAAGAGTTCAAGAGGTTTTAGGGTGGTATATACATCAAACACTGCCTGTCACATGTGATTAAACAAAATAATAACTTAAAAATGAAACCACGCTCGATCCGTTTTACACAACCCGCTACTTCGCTTAAGTCGTGCGCAATCGTGGTCTATTTGTAAAATTATTAAATTTTTAAAAGGTGGACGTCGACAGCCTATTTTGGATGATGTTGGTATGGTATTTGATCAGCATGGCATTACCGTCAAAGATTTGCAATGCTACTTGAAGCAAGTTGGTTCAATACCGTGTCGCATAACGGTTAGTGAACAAAGCTGTGCTATATTTATTTTATTCATTTTATGATGTTAGTACTGTTTTTATATAATGCTTTGTATAGTTTCTTGGTTACAGATCGTATACTATATTACATTAGAAATGCGTTTTAGTAAACATAGTTCAAATGAACAACGAAGGGGTTATGAAGCGAATTTTCCTTTTATGTCCGCTAATTGGAGTATTTAGTTTAGATACAGTATGAGCCAGAAATTTGCTTCGCGTTTCGAGCGGTTCGCTTTAGATTTCAAAACTATTTAAATAAATAATAAATTCTAATTTTAGAACAAATCTATTTCGAGCGAGTCGCAAGTGAGCGACAGTTATTTTGGCGGTTACTGTATTTGTTTTGAAATGCCTCAGTTTCATGGTTAAGTCCCATGAATGTTCTGATTCAATCATAGTTGGGATTATATCGTATTAGGGTGTCGAGAATCACGCTCATTTTCTTTTAGTATGTTAGTTAAGTTGGTTTTTGTCGATCCGATTTACTAGCCGTGGCTAGTCTAAAACAAACTATTCTTCCTAAACAAAACAGCTGAGTTCTATGAATTTTTGGTGCCTGTCACAATAATGGCCTGGGAGTGTTATTAAAAGGATACTTCAGTAGTTAATGTCTTGCTACAGTCCTGGCCAGAAATAAGTGCAATCGAAAACGATCGAAATTTCGTTTAATCGAAAAAAATAGAAATTTTAAAATTTTGAAATTTATCTAATTACGCAAAAATCGAAAACGATCGAAATCGAACGAAATCGAAATCGATCGAAATTTCGTTTAATCGAAATCGATCGAAATTTCGTTTAATCGAAATCGATCGAAATTTCGATCGATTATTTTGCACTTATTTCTGGCCGTGACTGTATATTATTATATACAAGCTTCAGTTTATACAGGTACAGTATTATGTGAAATTTTGTGTCTCTTAACTTTATTAGTAACATTAAATATTTCTGTACTTGCTCAGTCTTTCTATATACAGGTGCCTGTTTATCCTGTGAAGGTGAAATCAAAATTAGCGTTTCCAGATCCAACGTGTGACGAAGTTCTCAGCCGTCCTGACTATATTCCTGCGTATCTTCCATCGTTACGTGTCGCTTATGGTATGGCGGTTTATTCTTTTCTAATATTGTTTGTAAAGTTGTTTTCTCGACAGGCCGCATTAGCAGGATAGTTTTTTGTATAGTACCCGAATCCACTTTCGGTACGTACAACAGCCGTCGAACATATGGTTTATAGCCCAGATACTTGTAGTACACTGCTGATAATTCAGTATCAAGTCTATAGTTCAACCAATTTAGTTATCCACTTCTTCCCTTTCAGCAATCTGTTGAAACAAACGTGCATGTGAACTAGTTGAAGATAAAAACGTAGAATATCAGATATATTGTAGCACATCCAGCATGGCCAAGGAGCTGTTGCACAATATTTACCTAATGGGTATTAGATTTGATAGGAATATTCAAACTTCTGGAATTTTGACTTTGGGAGTGGGTATATATACAACCATTAAATTTATATATCAGTACCCTTTGACCCTGGTGCCTATATTAACTTAATGTATATTTCTAAATGAATAATTAATTTGCTAGGCTAACTTTTGACGCTCCTGTTGGCAGCTTTCGGGTAGGAAAGAGTCCAGTTGTGGCTTTGTACAGATAAAACGCGGAACTTAAAGTTAGATCTGTATATTTGCAATACTCAGAGTTTAGAGCAAAATAAAACCCAAAATAATTATTAATTGGGCTTTCGCAATAAGAAACTGAAAAGTTACGTAAAATTACTACTGAAATTTTGTGGGGAAATCTGCTATTCAAAATATTTTTAGGTATTCTCGGAGTAGCCTGAATCTAGTGGTATGCTTGTGCACCTAATGAAGTATTCAACGATGAAATATTCTAGCATTCGGAACTACATTCAACCGGTTCCGACTGCCTTTTATAAATGTACCAATTCTTATAATTTACATAGCTAGTACTAGTAAATGTAATAAATTAGAAAATGTGAGCGGAGAAATAGGTAAAGTATTTTTATCTTATTTATGTATACATGTATTTCATCTAAATATTTAATCAATTTATACTAAGGGTTACGTTTTAGGCATTTGGTGTCAAATCCACCTTACAAACTTGATTAACTAATTAGCATACATGATAAAATCATAGAGGTTTAAACGTCACATATTCATGATCATGGACATCGAAAACCACCGAGCGAAAAATCTGAAATTTTATTGTGATTTTAAAATTTGCATAAAATTAACTAATTAGCTATTTAATTACCTAACTAACTAGAATCTTGGCGATATGCCAAGTGTATGAATTCGGAGAACTTAGAAACTGTAACGTTAACATACAGTGGAACAACTCATTAAAAATATATTTCTGTAATGAAACAAAGATGTAACTCACCAAAAAATATTTATTAATCTGCTGTTCAATAAGGCATAAGATGCAACAAAATTGATAGTCAGATATCTAATACGCACCCTATGAGGGTTAAGTCTTCCTCAGAACTGCTTACGAATCGTGAACAACATATGTATGTAATCTATGTATATATAGGAATGTTAACAAAAGCACAGTAGCACAGAAAACAAACATTATTTGCTGCAGACCGCACGACACTCGTCCCTTTCGCAACACTCGCCTTGTCTCACCCATTGACATAACTACCTCTACAAGAACAAATACGTTTAAATACAGTGAAGATTTGAAACCAGCACCCACCAAAACCTATGTAAACTTATTTTGAGCCACAAATCTAATAATATACCGTTAGAAGTGGTAATGTAACAGATGACTATATATGGCGTCGGGTCCAGCATTGGTCCCAAATACCAATTAATCCAGGGGTCTTACATCAAATCAGTTCCTTACTACCATACAAGTAGTTCCGCAGTAGCTCTATCCACACACCGAATTTCGTTTGAATTGTTTGAGTGGTTACATAGCTACACCTCGACAAAATTTGGCCAAAATTTTGGAAAATTGACCATTTGCTAAAGTCCCCCATGCGCCATAGGGACCCGACCAAAACAATTTATATAACCATAAATAAAGTTACCTAGTACACATATTGCGATATCAAAATGACTCAAATGGGCTCAAAGGTTGCCGAGTTATGAGCAAAAATGGCCCATTTTAGCCATGTACCCTTGGGTACCCCCCTTTGACCCCTATGTGGTGAGACATGGGTATGTCGAATCGGAATAAACCCTCCAAAAGGCACATCTAGAGTATCGTAGCTTTCATTTTATGAGCCCTCACACGTCCATATCGGTTTACGTTGAGATAACTAAGTCCTGTTTACAGAGAACAAATCAACGGACTCCCATCTTTTTCACCATAGTGCGGTCTAGTGAGAATTCTTCTATTCCGAAGCTAGCTCTTGTCCATCTCCGAATGCAATTTTTATATATGGCCATGTTTTATAACTTCATAAATGTCATATTCGTGCTCAGCGTTACAAAAAGCCCTTCTGCAATTTTTTCATTTCTGATCACTTTGAAACTTCAAAAAGTTAGCTAATTAATTATTAATAAAGTTATTAACTTACTTATTAGTATATTTACACTCACATAAACACCAGATTCATAATCAGCACGGCGATTTGTAATATACGCAACAAAATAATAGATTTACAATAATGATTCATTGAAAAAAACAATTTTTGTTTGAAAATGTTAAAAATAGACTGACATGCCTGACTAATGAGTTAATTACTAATTAAACGAAGCAAATTTTGTCAAAATATATGTGTTGCACTAGTCCGATATTAGATTTTTCAATCAAGAAAGCTTTTCAAAATCGGCCCAGTCGTTATTGAGGAGTTCAACGGACGGACAGACAGTGCCGAATTTTCCCCTCTGACGAAAACAAAAACGCTTCGCTCCGCTCAATTACTTCGGACGTATTACGATAAGAGGTGTTATTTCGTATGCAGTGTACATATATTCATTCTAACTTTAGTAAAATGCTGAGGCAAATAAACTATCTCGGGATCTAAGGACTAATAAACTATCTGAGGATATTATGGAAGGAATAATGAAAAGTATTGTATGTACATACGAAGTGAAAAATATATTTATTCTTGCCGTTGTCAAGGTAAAGCAACAGCTGTCAGCTCAAATATTCCGCGGCCGACTGCAAATATTTGGCATTTTCAAATTGGGGAATCTGGTTTTTTGATGACCCCAGTCAAAAAAAGTGGTGCACCCAATGCGTGCAACCGACGAGATTTTTTGCAAAAAAATTTGTTTGATGCCTCCATATCACAATTTTGTGCAGTCTACAGTCCGCGTAAAATTGATGAATTCTGTTACATTAATCACATGTTGTGGATGAAATTATGAAAAAATTGTTTTTAACTGCCGTTTATGATGCAATATATTATTTCACTTGAAAACTTTTATTTCGGCGCCAGCTGTTGAACTGCGGGTGCCACGATTTTATGCTCCCAACAAAATCTTCAGTGAATGGCGAAGCCTAAATAACTGACCTGTTTTATATACATATCTTTACAGCAGATCGACCTTCCATCCATTTGTATAAAATATTTCACGAATAATGTACCATATTATGGTATAGAATAACATACATGATTGTATTTCAATGGAACTAAGTGGAAATGATGCCTACATGTTTAAAAATTGAGCAATGTTACAAAACTTTGCATCGCTAAGCCATATGTTAGGTAAACAAAATAAAAATATTTTAACGTATTAGTAGACGTCGATGTTCTATTGTTTAACTTGTAGTTAAGTACAATATTTTATTACGGCATGATTTTTAATATTGTCAGGTTGTGTTATTATGGTGACATGGCTTATACTGTCACTTAACTGATTTTGTTAATCTTGCAGGAACATCTATGAAATGTGAAACTGGCTTCGATATTTTAAAACATTGTAATACTTTGCAACTTTTGTTGCAAACTCTTCAGCGCAACCTATTCACTAGCGTGTAGATGAATAATAAATGTTAGGTAGCAGGCAGATTTCTAATGCGTACGAATAAATTGTGATAATGCTATTTAAAGTGATCTAGTAACTATAATTAAAAAATGTATTTAGTAACAATGACTTGCATGTCTTGACTATACTTGCGCAAAATAATTAACCACATTTAGCCCGATTGTTATTGCCTAGGAACGTTAATATGGACGATCTCAGATAGTGAGTATCGCGCAAGGTAATTTCCAATTTAAACTTTTGTTTCCACACGCTATTTTTCATTCACAGTTCTTGTGTGCTTTTTATTGAAGCTTGTTGGAGTTGTGTGTTTATTTGCTATAAATTGACATTTTTTGACTTTGAATAGGCTGACGGCGGTTTAAAAAAGATACAATGTTTTTCATCGTTTATTGTGAACTTTATCTTCGGAACAGGATTCCGTTATAAGTATAAAGTTTAAATTTATTCAATGACGCTGTATTTCTTATATTAACAGACAAAGCACAAGTTGACAAAGCGGCCACCTCTAAAGACGACAAAAGTCAGGTTGCCATTAATAAATGCAACCCAGGACATAAAAATTCTGATACTGTTTGCAATCAAAATTATCGCCAAGATGCTTCTCTTGGAACATCAGCAAACAGAAGTTCCGTTTCGAAGTCTCAAGCACCGAAAGCAAAGCGTTTCAGGTAACTGCAGATATATTTAGTCAGGTTGACTTTAGGCTGTGTTTTTCAAAGAAATAAGCAAGACTGACATTGAAAGAACTACAATTTATCCTTTGCAGCAACATTTTGGCACCCTCCATATGCATCCATTGTATTTGTTAAAGTAAACCACCGATTAATGTTAAATATGTATATATATTATTATACTTTACTACAAATACCGTTGAATTTTCAAAGCGCCCAGTGATATTATGCTAAAATCATTTTGCTGATTTTTCAATTTTAGAGTACATAATATTTTCTTGTTCTAACATTTTTTATTGTTAAGATTTTTTGTATGATTTTTTGTAAGAAGTACTTTCAAACCATAGTGTAACTGCAATTTCGTTTACGGCAAAATTCGGGTTGCAGTTACAGGTCGTGGTTACTGGTTGACTGTTTTTTGCCGGAATCGAAATTTCAGCTTCACGTTTTTAGGTATCAGCATGGCTATCTTTGCAATAAATATTTTCAGTTTCATAGTGAAAATTAGCCAGCAAACTAAACCCTAAATGCAGCACCAATTCTTGGTACTATTTGTTATCATAAAACAAAATATACCTATCCAAGGCGATTCTAAACGATGGCACCAACATGTTTACCCGTTTAAATATCACTATACGGTCGACCATTGGATACCGCCAACAGGCAAGAGGCTTATTGACACTTCCTTATATTTTCATCATACTGATAAGACCAGGTTCCAGTTTCAGTCCCGGTACTGGTTCTCATTGTTACAAACCTTCATACTTTTTGGGCGATAGCGTTATTTTTCTCTTCTCGTCTTTTAATTTGAATTAGTATTTTCATTACGTCCATTGATGCTTAAATATTGTCTTTTGTATATTATGTTCTTTGCGAATTGTTACTAAGCTTCATGTTACGTTTCTAACAATGGTTGGTCGTATCACAAGAGAAGTAAAGTATATTCAGTGGGATTAGGATTAGTTTTACATCAAAACTGGAACTTGCCAACTTATTAGTCCGCTCCTTGCCTTGGTTTCGGACAGTAATGAAACCTGTGATCCGTATGGGTTTTTGTGCGTTCAAATTTGTATGTTTAACTTAAATGTACTAACCTGGTATTCTCGATTACGTGGCAATTTTGGTAGCGGCTTCTGTTGGAAGCTTAACGTTGTGCTAGGCGTTTAAAAATTGCCGTTTTTTGGGTTAGTTGAATTTTGCAGCAGTATATCAGTTCCTTTGCTGGACAGGCGAAGGCATTTTTCGCAAACTTTTGCATATCATGATTACTTTTTTGATTTATTAAGGGGATCACTGACGTCGTCGACTGACGCTGCAACGTCGTCCGGAATGCCAACCGACACGGACAACTTAACTTTGGACGCATTTTCTTTGGGTCTTTGCACTGCTCGTCCAGAAACGCCTGCACCACCGCCACGAGAGCCAACGCCTGTGGCTAATGTAGCTGCAACAGTTGCTGAAGATGGGAGCTCTGGTTCTCTAAAACCTCGCGGAGATAACTTTGGTTCGCCTGTTGATACAACAACAGCTACATTCATAGAAGATAATACAACGCCAAGCTTCAGTGCGCCATCTGTTGTTTTGAAAATTAAAACGAAAGGCACAATTCTTGATTCAAATGGTTAGACATTGTGACACCTATATTAATATTCTACGAGAATTTTGTTGAGTCAAGGCAATATTACAAATACCTGAAATATTGGAATTCTGAGTGTAGTGAGTGAAAAGTGCGACTTTAAGAATTCTTACTAGCCGTATAATGGTGAAATTTGACTTGTCCGTTGTTGGATTTTCAGGTGATACGGAGTGCTTTACGGGACCTGTTCGGATCCTGCCGGATTGGTTGAGCACGTCATCTATCTGGTTCTACATTTTGAGGTCTCCAGGGAGTTTGTCTTCGTCACCTGCTCGCAGGCCAAAGAGACATCCCCTATCATGATCTCACCAGGAAGTTGTAATCAGCTACATCATTGCGGGGTTATTCGAATACCATTTTTGATTTGCCAATCCCTGGACGTTTAAGGTCGGGTCGTTTCGCTCTATTCAGCTACGGTTCCCAAGGGTGGTTCCTAGTACGTTCGTCTACAACGTTGGACCTTTGGAACTCTCGCACTTATTGATTCGCCAACAAAACCCGCTTCGGCTTGGGAAATGAGGGTCATAGCCTTGCTAATCGAACGCATACAGTCGTAAACTAGTCGCCAGAAGCTAACTGATCGTTCAGTGCCAATTGGCTGGTTCATGTAAGCTACTGGCTAACAGCAAGTAATTACCAAAAATCAAAACTCATAAGATTAGACACTTAATTTGGGTAAGTACGCTCTTACGGTAAGGGAACACGGAGTAATTCGATTGCTTATCCTATTCTACAACTAATCTACTGTAGATTTAAATACGGCAAAGTATAACGGGTGCAATCCCATGCATTAATGACATATAATTAAATAGCGTAATACTACAACCAATATTTCTATATAGCACGGCTCGTTACGACTCATAACGTTCGGTACGATGCAATTCAATGACATGACATGACAATTGATATGTGGCTCCTCATTTAACTTCTTAACAAAATTTTTCAATTGTTTAAATGCCAGTAAGTACAATATTTGCTGTAATTTTCCGTGTTCTGGCTATCCGTTTTAGAAATTCACATCATAAATAGTTACTGAGAATTTTCCATTTCATCTCACTCCGAAGTAATATCGATAACAGTTAATCAGACGAAATCCAATCGCCCAATCTCGTGTCCTTAAAGGTATCAGGGTTGGTCACTTCGGACGATGTGTTTATCATGCATACTTAACTATGTAAGCAAATTTGGAACGATAACTTGTTGCGGTCTCTTTTATTGCGCTGGACCCTAACTTATCCGATGGTCTGTTCATTTGACTGGCAGAGCTTGCCGTACCGGCAAAATACGCAGGGAACAAGGATGTGGTTACCAGATTGAGAGTGGGATCGAAAGTACGACGTGGATCCGATGTCGACGATTGACCCTTTTAAAGGGCTGTGGTTTATCCGCTCGGTAACTTCGTCCCTGCTTGATATCTGAATCACAGCGATTGAATACATAAATTTCCTGAAGCATAGGCATAAAACCCATGAACAATCCCTAAGATAGTTGGATATTATCAACAAGCTCAAGAATCGACTAATAAATATGTTCGTAGAAAAATCTGTATTTAACCTCGGTCGGCACAAAGTCAGTTCCTAAACACGTCTCAGGAATCATAAAAATAATCTACGTGAGTATCATGTTTGTCTTGTGCCTTGTCGCACGACATAGAGGAGCCATTCGGCTGGACGAAGCATATCACTAAAGCCCACCCCACCCCCCCCTGCTGGCCAAACTCTGACGTCGGGTGGACGCTAGAGACTAGCATGGGAAGGGCAAATGGAGAAAATGAGTCGAACTTTTACCCACTACCATGACTACGCTAGGGCAAAAACAGCAGTCCTACTCTCCTAATGTTGTTGCCTGCTGCCCAACATAGCATGGCACTAAGTAAAGTTGGGTGACTTTGCTCGATTTAGATCGTTGGTGTGCTGAGATTGGGTGTTAACCAAACTCAGTACAATCCGATTAGGATTGGCATCTGATCAGTTTGCCTCTTCCTGTTGTTCCGGCGTAGTCCGGCCAAGGCCTATGGACCGTGATTGGGTCAGATGTACGTTGCTCCAAATTCAAGACAGTATCAACTACATATTTCAAGGAATATGTAATTGCAGTATCACTTTTATGGCTCAAAAACTTCGAGCCATCTTTCGGCTCACGTTCCTGGTTAATAAACGGGAGACCAAGTATGGGTGTGGGATTCACCAACCGGGTGATGGCCAAAATAATGGTGGGCGGTATTCACCAAGGGCACCTTCCCACGAACGGGGGGAGGCCAAAAAGGGATTCCGCCCCCCCCCTCCCACCAGCAGAAAAAGGCAAGTGCCCACGACGTATTTTGAAGTGTCAACAATATATAGTCACGCTGACAAAAAATTAATACAAAATTGAATACTACTGCTCGATTATTCGTGATAAATTCCTCAGTAAAATGATCAATTGTAAAATAAAATGATTAATTGTATTTCTGCTCTGGCATATTAAGCGTGAAAATGTTCCAGGAGGCACTTCTCCGATAAGCGTGATTTCGACATCAGGAGTACCAGTTGCTGCAGCTGCGAGTATTGCACCAGCTGTTATATCCTCCATTGCGGGTTCTACTTTGACTCATGAAAACGTTTCTTCAGCGGTGCTAAATTTAGCAA
>JASANE010029970.1:0-21830 GCA_030248225.1 Trileptium ribeirensis | reverse complement strand
CCCCCCGGCGAGACTTCGAAGTACCGGCACTCGCATACAAATTCCAAATTAGCTCGATTTTTTCTAACATTTTTGGATGTCCTCGCGTACTAGGGTCATCTCCTAGATTCGATATAGCTTAATTAGGACGTCGGCAAGTCGAGGACAACAAAGGCCGAGTTGATGTTTGCCGACTCGGATGGGCTGGGAAGAGGAAATAGTTCAAATCATGAGCAGATTGTCACGCTAATTGGGGCTGAAGAAGGAAATTGCGTGACCCAAAAGTATTTGAAATAGCTTAAGTTACGCTGGGACCGGAAAGAGTTCAGATTTTGTTAGGACAGGATCCGATTTCGCTGGACATCCGGCGATGAGGACGGGAAATTGGAACTTCAAAATTTACTTTTCTTGGGAGAATTTGGACAAAAATCACAGATGGTCAACTTCCGAGTACTCGGAAGATTAGAACTTAAAGTCGGCAAACTTAATTGAAGCCGACTCTCCCTAAGGACATCGACGGTTTACGGTAGCCGTCAAGATTCAACTTACCGGAAGTGTCCCCAATTGGACACTGGACAGAAGACCCAAAAGAGTGGGCGTCAAGAAGTCGCCAATGATTGGACGGCGACAAAATCGCCATCGTAACATACAGGCAAAAATTTCGAGGCGACGACCAACGCGTCGACTCGTGGAATCAGTTCGACTTCGACAGCGCGGAGTTCGGTCGACTTTACTGACCGGCTCCGACGCACCGTTTTAACGTGTTTAGTTTTCATGGCGCTCTGTTTGTTTTCGCTTTACGTTTGCCTCGGATCGACTCGATGGGTGAAGATTCCCGCGTAGGCGTATGCCTCGCGAAGGGGGTTCAGCTGGTGCTGCCCCAAGGATCAACATTCGTAAGTACGAGGAAGGCCTGGCGATCACAGGGGTTTATTTTCCCTGTTAACTGAAGAGTAACAGACTATTCGTTTAGCGCCCGCGGAATGTAGCGCACCCTTCGTGCTTAGGTAGGAACATTTTAACTCCCGGGCTCCCTAAGAAATGCTACACACGACCCATTTCTGGAATCAATCATTAAAATCGAGTTCCGATGTAGGAGACGTTGGGCGATTCGGGATGTACCCGTATAGAGTGCAGTGAGGACTGATTAAACCAATGCGAAGTCCTTCTGATTCCCCGTGGTCTTAGGTAGGATATCATAAAATGGACGCTTCTCGTCCAAGTTTTACATGAATCGCTTCTTATGAGTTAGAATCAACGAATTTTCCTGAGATGACCACGGTAAAATTTATTGAATGCGCATAACACAAAAGAAGGTCTTGTTCAATGGTTTGCTTTCACGGCTTTTCAAATTTACAGCTTAGTTGAACGTCCAATGCTCATGCCGTGTTTGAGCTTGGACCGAACCGCAGATTAGGGACGGAGGACTAGCCTCCGTCGGGTTTTAGGAAACCCTCAAAATTTCATTCTGTTTTTGAGGTAAGAAAATTTGGGATCATAAAAGACGGATCAAATTTCTAGGCACTCCAGCTTGAGTCTAAGGTCTTGGCTGCTTTTATCGTATGTTGTCTCGGAATGGTTTTTCTTGAATGTTTGAATTTGATCTTGGCGCACTTAGACAAATTACCCAGTAGACATTTTGCTGTTCGGACGACTGACCGGAGTACCTGTAGGTGTCCCCTTGTCCCCGTGTAATCAAAATGAGCTGGGGGAAACTCGCCCCCAGCCAAGCAAAATTTAATCGACTCGGACTGACGGTGCCGATGGGGCATCGTTTGGCGGTAATACACCAGTTTCGGACGCCGATAAAAATGCAATCAAAGCAACTAAGTTTACCAGCGTTTGCTATTACAATTCGCAATAGTTTTCCATAGAGACCATTTCCAAAAAAAAAACGAAACAGAATTAAAACTTTACCCCGGAACCTTTACCAAAAATTGCCTTCGCGGGAGGAAAACATTGTACCCCCGCCTTTAAACAAAATTTTAATACTTTCCAAAACTCAAGAAAACTTACCTCCTCGCTCTGGCCATTTCGGCCCCAAATCGGGCGAGCGCAAAACCCCTTTTTCTTTTCAGAGCGAGTTGATCGCTGAGTTTGGCTGTTCTTTGATTTTTACTCGGTTTGCCCGTTAGGCTATGTACTATGTATGCCGAGTTCAGCCTCTACACAAGTTCAGTTAGCAGCGAGCAGTATTTCCCGTATCATGAGTTGAACCTGCACGGAGAGTTTAAGTCCGCTGCAGAGTTCTAAGTCTTAACCATTCAGCCATAGGTGCACACCAACGTTTAATACTACGTTGGTAATAACTCAACTGCACAACAGTGCAGTTTGAACACTGCAATACTGCAGTGAACTCAAAAGAACATCGTTAGGGAGAGTCAAAGGACCAGCAACCGAAGAACAAACCAAAGGACGCAAGTACGTCCCGAGCCGATCGCCTAGGACCCAAATAGCGCAAAAGATCCCTCGAGGTAGGAAACTAAGTTCATTCAGCCTTTAGATAGGCGTGGTCCGTCAGAAAAAGGACTCGCCGCCTCGCCTAAAACACAATCTCAAAATAAAAGAGAACCCAACCGACCTTTTTGATCAAAGGAACTTCAACTAGCTGGGCGATCGTCCCGCAAACTGTTTAAACGGATACCTCACGTCGCGCTGCAACCCCGATCGCACCCAGTCGGCGTGAATAAAAAGGAACCCTTCCGTTTTTCCGCTTTTCTTGCCCCCCCATCTCCGTCGTTTGGTCAGTCGTATGTTTCAGTAGAAATTGTCATCGAACACAATAGGATGGAACAATTTTATAGGCATCAGTGCCGGACTGCCTCAGGATAAGTGATTAGGTGCTCCTTATTAGATGTTGCAAGCACTATTGGTTGAGCAGTGTTCTGACCCTGTGGTAGAGCTCGCGTAGTCAGTCCCGAATATCGTTTTCTCAAGCCCCGCTCAGGCATTCGTCGCCCAGAGCGATCTGCATTTAGGAGCGTTTTCTGAAGCACTCTAGGGCCCCTGCGTAGTGCACTGCATAGCTGATTAACTCGCTAATATTGAGTCGAAGCAGGGATAACCGCCCCTAGTTCGCAACTTGGCGAATACCTACACGCTTCTCGCCCGTTCTCCTTTCAACGCCCAGTGCCGCCGCCCAGTGCTGGACTGTTGCGACCGCCGCAGGAGACTACTAGGACTTTTCTAGGAACACTCGTCCCGAATTTTAAACGTTGATTTGTAAATAAACGTTGTATTTTGACACACCGCCTACAGTCTTCTTTAGCACCGAGACGATAGGACATGACGCTTTTCTGGTTTGTCCGCTCGGACGAGCAGACCCCGTTCGCCACGGCTTGTGTGCGAGAATGTCGCAAGCCCTGACGAGCATGGCCTTCTATCAAAGTTGTTTCGTGCTTCACTAGACTCCCAGAGTAAAAATGGAGGAAATGATCAAATAATACAAGTAAAATTTATTAATTTGCGACAAATGCTCAAAAGTTGTTACACTCCTGCTCCGCTCGCATAAGTTAAAATCTTCACTGGTCAAAGGGCCAGCGCGCTTGCTTAGAACTTCCTGATAAGCGCAGGCCACGCCATCAATACTCCGACATTAAACACTCAGGGCCCGTCGGAACCCTGTGGGGGCCACATAGGTCAATGCTCTAACACGGAGCATACCGAGATTTTATCGGAGCAGATCAGCTTGAGCTTCAAATTTCTAGGGACATTTTCATGTATTATTTCAAAACTCACTACACTAAAACAGAATTTAACAACTTCCGATGAGTCTAAGATAGGGAATAGCGGCTAAGCTCCATGACCTGCGAGCAGGTGTCGGTGCTAGCCTCCCTGGGGGACCTCAGGAATCATGCCCGATACTAGACACGTGCGCAACCCTTCGGGCGGGGTCCGAACACACCCCGTGAAGCGCGCCTGCGGCCTGCTAAGCTCCGTAGCTTCTTGGGTCTGACCAAGAATAGGTTCAAAATTTAGTATTCACGGTCCACCCTTGAGGTTACGATAGCCGGGGTCGTATGGGCATGGTGTTAGGAAGTTGCGCCATGCAGCTGCGTCACCGGTTATTACATATATACATGTCCTATACACGGCATTCGTCAATAGCAGGTATTTGACGAAATAAAAGGTATTTTTACAAATAAGTTTATTTGACTGGTAAAGACTGTGCATTTTCTGATTTAATTGTGACACTTTGCATACTAGTTATCCTGTAAACTTCATGCATATGGGCTCCGCCGCGGATGCGGGCAGAACTGCTGCCGTGTCTCCCAATTGGAGCGTCCGCAGTTTACAACTGCAAAAATATTTCTCATGTCCCAATTATCACATCAACATATTAAGTCGACCCTGATAGTGCGAGAGCTAAATTTTCTTCGTCCCTTTGTCTTAGTATTTGGATTGAGATTAGTATTCTATACGTATAAAACAGAAAAAAACATTTCTAACATAGCGGTCTTAGCACAGTGTAACAGCCCAATTTCATAAAAAGGAGAAAGCGCTCGAAACGTGTCAAAATTTTGTAGAGAACAAGAGAAATGGACGACCGGACACCGGTGGAGTGTGGCCTCCTTATAAAATGATCATTGTGTAGCGTCATTACTGTTGTTATAAAAATAAACAATTGTACTTCATTTATACTGTATTTGTAAGGTCACGCTCCACCGCCCGAAGGTGCCCGGGGTTATTTTGGCACCGAAAATGAAAGACCACGATTAGGGGTGGCCGATCTATCCTCGTGAATTAAACTACTGGGATATTGTGTGCATAAAATGTTTGCATAAAATATTCTATTATACTTGTCGTGCGATGCATATGATAAGTATTGTGTATGAGAGGTAAATTGAACACCAAATGAGGTTTTTCGTTCGGCATTTTCCCAATGTTCAAGTTATTTTGTTCAAGTTTAAAATATAATACATTGCTTGTTTTGGCCACACAACTATATGTAATGTGTTTACGGACCATAGCCTAATTAGAACTTATTAAGGTTTTTAAAAATTTTTTTGAGGTGTTCAATTTCACCAACCTCTGGGGTAAATTGAACAACAAAGTGTTTGGTACTTTTAAGCTACAGTAACCCCTCATATGATCTATTTTCCCCATTACTGGGGCATATTGAACAGCCAAACAAATTAAAAAAAACAGCAAAATATTTTCATCAATAATAAAGAAGCTGCGTAAGTAAAATAAATGCACACAACGTAATCACCAGTTTACCGTGTGGTTCATATATTTTCAGCTAAAACCATTCTTAATTTTGCAAATACTCTTTGCGTTCACAGTCAACACATCGGAAATTCGTCAGAAAATCATCGAACAACTATTTCTGAAAGTCAATTATCGTAACACCATCTATGGCACCTTGTACACTGAGGCCAAGCACAGTTACTTTCTTCATATTGAACTCCGCAACCCGCACATTCATTCTTGTTTCGATCCAACTCATCGCTCCCGAATTCGCTTTCCGAACTATTATACCAACCAGAAGGTTTATTCTGTTGAAGTGATTTTCCCTTTTTACCGCTGTCATTTGTTCCGTCGTATTAATGGTGTTAGGCTGATTGGACCCCCATGCAGTAGTAGCCTCGTTACTTAATCTCGTGGCCAGTGTTTCGGCTTCGGGTGAGCTGGGACATTCATCTTCGATACCATTCATTATTTTGATCATTTCAGGTCATAAATTAACAAAAATATCCTTGTGTTCAAATTTCCCCTAAGCACATGTTCAATTTTCCCACTGTTCAAATTGCCCCAGGTTACATAAATTTGTCTGGACGAGTTCGAACTACCGATACTCAGGCCGATCATGTTCAACTAAATAAAAATTTTCGGCCAAAGACAACTGAAATATTGGATACAAATTTTCCAGGCATTATTTTGTGGTGCGACAATAAAAGTTCAATTTTTGGCTTTTCTACTAAACTTAGAGGAACGGGGGTGACCAAACCATCTTAAGAACTTCCCAGGGGTGTCAAATTGTCCCGGCGGGTCAAAAAATTTGGATCCTCTAAATACTTACGGACCCCCAAACAGGCGTTTAAGCCTCCAATTTTCTAAGTTCTGAAGGGCACCTAAATTAACCAAAAGTTCCCGATTTTTGGAGCCCGGGACACTTATCGGGTCCCACCCTAACCGTTTAGTTAAAAACCGGGGCCGCCCACCCCCACCGGTCCGCTCAGGATCCTCTAAACTTAAGTGGGACACCAAAATTTTCGTTTTTGTGTGCCTAAAATGGCCTCCAGCGGCCCTCTTACAGGAGATACATTAAATTTTAAAGTTTTACCAGTAGCCGGCCTGCCAGGGCATGATTCTGGTTCTGCCCCCGGCCGCCTACTGCTTTTAGTTCCGGAGATATCGGCAAAAATGTGCCGATATCCCTATGAGCAAACGGCACCCTGAGCGCCGTTATATTTTGGTTCTTAAATTTTTGCCGCACCGACCAGCGGGCGGTTTTGTCCTCTTGGCGAGCCTCGGCCACATATCGCTGCTTGGATGTATATACCGCTGAAAGGGCCGGCAGCGATGTTGTTATTGTGTACATATGTTGTCGGACTGTTGTTGTTTAAATTTTATTTTCAGCTTGGCTGTGTTGCTTACATATATAGACATATGTCTCTTTGTATTGCACGAGTTTATCACAGGGGCTAGGCAAGAAAAGAAAAGGGGGGTTTTGAGCCAGTATAAAAGAGCTAGCCCGTTTTCCGATTTGGGACCAGTCGAGTAGTCGCACCCAGAAATCGACGCGCTTAGTCGGCGGTTGTCGCCGGTCTTTTCTGTGTTGCTAGTTTAGGGTTTTTCTCGTGTTTTCTTTTCGTTCTGTTTTCGTCAGTCCGGGTGGACTCTTCGACCAGCAGACTCGTGGAAGAGATCCGCCCGGGTGTTCCTGATGTTTTTGATCCTCTTTTGCTCGAGTTTAGGACCTGGGACAGCCCTTGCGGGTGCTGTGGTGTCCGCGGGATGCCTCGCGCCCCGTAAGTGCTGTGCCCGCGCTGCGGAGAGGGGAGTTGAGTATTGGACAAAATTTGAGTCAAAATCGTGCCAAAATTGCAACAAAAATGGGAAGATACCCTCGCGCTCGACTGGTTCCCCACCACCTGAGTCGCTTTTATCGTTCGTGCCCAGGGGGTTAATTATTCAGTGTTCTACAGCGTGTTGCGTTGCTTATTTAATGGCACATCGCTAAAATTTTGAGGAGGTGTTTTCTGATTACACCGGCTATGGTTTAACTTAACTTAGGAGATCGTCGGTCAAAATCTTAGATAAAAAGAATTCGAGAGCCGCATTCTGGGAGTCTTTGTTGTCTCGGGTGGACTCTTCGACTGCGGACACGTGGAAGAGGCCCGCCCGAGGCTTCTCCCAGAGTTTTCAAATTTTCTCGCCTAGGCATAGAAATAGGGGCAGCCCTTGCGGGTGTTGGGGTGTCCGTTAGATACCTCGCGCTCCCGTAAGTGCTGCGCCCGCGCTTCTACTATCGAATAGGACAAGGGGGAAAACTTAAGGTTAGGAACAGTAATGGAATTTTACATGATCAGTACGAGGATAAATCGAAGGTTAAGGTTCTAATAACAAATTTTGGGCTGAGGGTTCCGCGTTTCTAAAAGAGCCCAAGTGGAGCTCATCGAATACCAGTTCGTCATCCCAATTAGACTGTCAGCTTTTGAAACTCATTCTTGGTTTTCCAACTTTTGGGTCGTGGGAATTGCGGACTACAAAATTTCATGGTCAGCGCTTAATATTTCGGGTTGTGGGTTCCGTGCTTCTAAAAGAGCCCTATCGGAGCTCGAGGATCATTTTTGCGTCGCCGAAAATTCGTAAGCGGACGGCTAATTCCCGCCACGCTAAAATTTTTATGAGTACATGCGATGCGGGCTCCCTGCGGGAGTCCGAAATTGGTATTACATAATTATGTATAGTATAGATGTTGTACTGCGCTTTTAATATTGAGTGTTCCCGATTGGGAAGAATTTTGGATGTGCCAAGAAATAAAAAATGGAGCAAGTAAACAGTTGAAGTGTGCATTTGATATAGGCGAATTAGATGTGATCCAGTCCAGTGCGCCCTTGGGAGAATTAGACTCGGTTGGGTCTAAGCTCCACCCTTTTCCTTGCAAAATTTATGGATCTTACTAACCAATCTTTGGCGCGGCCCGGTGTGTGTATCTGCCGTTTTCCCCACCGCCCGCCTCCAGTTACACTCGCGATCGCCACATTGTAGTACCGCCGCCCATCACCGCCTGCCATTCAAATTGTTAGCCCGATCTCAAACCACGTCTCGAAAGGGCCACATTCCAGTTAAGCGAATCAATTCAAATAGATTAGGGTAGGCCCAATTCACTTATTAAGAGCCCGCGGTGTCGGGACTAACTCTCGGTCCATTACGCCCCTCTCGAAAACAGACCTTATCGTTTAATGAACCTCCTACGAGATGCGATTTAGGCTCCAATAGTAGGAGTAGAGGGAATGACGGGTCAACCTCATTACCTGTGAACAGGCCTAAGGGATGACCCTCCCTCAGGGGGACCTCCATACCATTAGACACGTGGGCCAATATAGGAGCCAGCCGAACACCCTGGTAAACCCGCCGAGCAGCCCACTAAGCTAAGCGGTTCCCATCGGTCAGACTAGGGTCCGCCGGGGAATCGTGTAAGCCGGGGTTGTCCGGGCACCACAGTGAAATTCTAGGGTGGTGCAGCTGGGATCCCTTAGGGCCAGAACTGGTCCTAGCTAGTACACAGCATGGCTCCACATACAGCTTCGCGCACATTTCTGTTGATTTCTGTTTCCTTTGGCCTACTGGTGGTATTTATATGTCTGTCGTGGTACAAATTTAATTTAAAAAAACAATATGGTGTTTAATTTATACAAACTATCCAGAATTTTGAAATTTTATCAAAAGTTTCATCATATCATACATCGGTATACAGCATATGCCTACACTATACAATGAAACTGATAATGTATGCGAAACCTTCAACTAAATCTATGGTGCCTCGGTATGCCTTTTGAATTTTACTAACGGTGTCAAGAATACCACATACCAATACACACAAAAAATACAAAAAATAACACATTGTAGGTGATATCAAACAATTTGAAAATTTTACGGTGTTGTCTGGGCTCTTTTCTATTATCCCCAGCCCGCGTGCGTTGCCCCACATATGGTGAGATTCTGGAAATTTTCGTATTTTTGTGATCCTCGAGACCTCCCCTGATCATTTCAACCAAAAAATCGAATTTTTAAAATTTTAGAGTTTTTTGGGTCCCAAGGGTCTCCCCCCTTGGGAACCCAAAATTTTTTTCTTGAAAATTGGATTTTACCCACCATTCGACGCGTCTTGACGAGCTGAAACGAATGGTGTTATGCATCGTTTACCTTACGATGTGTGCACTTAGGGCCGGATTTTGTCACAGAGTCAAGTCGAGCTCGTGACGTTTTCGCATAGTCTATCTCGGTCCTTGCAAAATAAAGTGCACAGCTTAGCTAGGACCAGTACGTTTGTATAAGTCGGGCTGGGCCATGTATCTTTATTTTAATAGACGGCGTTGGCCATTAAAGCGTATTTATTTAGCACTAATTTCCATGATAAAAAATCATACATGCCGAGTAGGGGTTCTGATGGCTACCCCTGATGTATCGAACCCCCCAAGATTATGACATACCCTTGAGGGGACCGCCCTACCCAACCCGCCACCCATTTTGGCGTCCAACCTCCTCTTACCCCCTCCCCCAGCGCACCCCCGACTCGCGCGAAGGGCGCTCGAAAAAAGTTAGCAAGGATTAGCCAAAATGATGTATAATTGCCAAAATTGAGTAAAATTGGCTAAAACTGGGTAAAATTGTTAAATGTTGGTGGGGTCTGCTCTCCCTTTCCGGGTGAATTACGTGCGAGAGGGTTCCCCTAAATGCTCCGCGAGCGCGTTTCCCGCTGAGTCTACACCTTCCCCCGACGATCTCTCTTCTCCCCGAGGAACTATACCCACTGAAACGCCCCGAGACGGCGTTCGTGTATGTTTTATAGAATGAACGTTTAAAAGAAATACCTTTATTGATTTTTGTTTCAAGTATAATGTCTCTACATGCCAATTAATTTTTGTGAAGTTTCGACAACTTCAAGAGTTATCACTACTAGACACGCGCGCAGCGCACTGCCTTCTATAATATATAAATAGTTGCGCATAGCAGGTTACCCTTTGAAGCGTCGGTCCCCCTCTCGGCAGGCAAAGCGCTGACACTCCGAATTGTCAGCTAACTGATCGTAGCGGTTCGACAGGCGCCAAACACATAGGCGGCGAAAACGCCTCTTCACTCTCTTCTCCCCCGCTCCTAAGCGCCCAATGCCCCCAGCGCGGCCCTTGTGACCATTTTAAGGCCCAACTCGGCTAATAGCTTCCATATTAACAGGGCCTGGCGCGGCTTGCAAAATGTCGCAACAGCTGGGCCAGGCTTGCCAAGAAGAACGTTCGGTTGGGGTGGGCTGTGACAAAATCTGGCCCTAGTGCACACATCTTAAGGTAAATGACGCATTATTTTTAATGGGATCCGGCCAAAAACTGTTCAATTGCTGAGCCTCTCAGCCTTCGAGAGTTTTTGGCCATAACTTAGGATCCTGTTACCGGATTCCGTTAAAAATCACCATTCGATCCAGCTCGTCATGACGCGTCGAATGGTGGGTAAAAATCCAATTTTTAAGAAAAAATTTTTGGTTCCCGAGGGGACCCTTGGGACCCAAAAAATCTAAAATTTTATTAATTCTATTTTTTGGTTGAAATGATCAGGGGAGGTCTCGAGGATCACAAAAATACCAAAATTTCCAGAATCTGACCATTTTGGGCAAACGCGGGCTGGGGGGATAATGCAAAAGAACCGTTATCTGTACCATACTCTTACCGACACTACACTAATTATGTGTGTCATTTAAAAAGATCATCGCAAACAACACATCAGTGTTAAAGAAGCATATAATTGATAGTGGCACAGATAGTCAGGGTGCATAAACTTCCACAAGGTGAAAACTTTGTAACGCAGTGGCCGCTTAAAGTTATTGAATGTAAACGTAAAAAATCTAAAATCATAGGCGACCGCAAAAATGGTCGATATTATAGCTCGTTAAGTAGAATTTTGAACGCTTGAAAATGTTTCTTTGCAGTAAGAGTTGTTTAGATATGAAAGGCGCCACAATTGGTAATTTTGTAACATCAACTGTGTGTCTTTCCGCACGATCATATCTTGAACCATACTGTAATTCGCTAGGCTCGTTACCTGTTCAGTCAATTGGCTCATCCCTGTTGTTTCTGATTAAGTAGCATAACTGACTCTTTTAGCTGTTCTTATCATCTATAACATAAATTTTCTGTTACTTTATCAATATAGTTTTGATTTTCAAAGTAATACAAAATATATGAATGAAAGCTGAACAATTAAGCAGCGCGAGGAAAAATACATTTCCCCTAATTGTCTAAATAGCAGCCTAGCCAAGCACCTTTCAAGATCTCACTTGAGTAGAACACATAGCGATGCAGTGCATAAGATTCTAAAATCTCATTTCGCAAAGAGGTTAATGAGGAACTGTTCTTTGCAGAGAACCACGACCAACAGCATGTATATTGTAAGTAACGCACACTTATATATTCGAGCAGCGACGTTTTTATAAATCCAAATAAGACATTAGTTGTATTGTATTGGAAAGTGTTGGGTCCGCAATACAATTTCCCAAGATATCTATTATACATATATAATATGTGACGCACTGGTTATCTGTAAACGACGCACATTCGTGTGCGCTTTCGAACTCTTATCTTTCGCATAATCTTCAACAAAACGTTTAATGGGTAACGATACACGCCTAAAAATGTGGGTAGAATTTTACAAGGTGAGTAAACAGAATATTCAACGTTTTGACGCTTGAGCTTCGGGAATTGCTAATTCCCGAACATTATTGATCAGGATCTGGAAACTTGACTTGCTTTTTAAAACTATAGTGTGCAACTAGTAAAACGAGGCCCCAATGTTGTATGTAGCAGTACGACTGTTTTTGTATGTGTCAGGATAATGTACACGGCTCTTAGAACTAATTATGCAAAGCAAATTATGCATTTGAACAACAAATAGTAGCTATATTAAGGATCATTGCAATTAGCTCAAAAAGAAATAATTAAGCAACAGACAGATTGACGATGCGCACAGGCAAAGTCTAAGTCTAACCTTTGGCAAGTTCTACATTATTTGTGTCGTAAAAGCTGTTTCTGAATTGTACTCAATTTGGCGTTTGAATACTGAAAATTGGTTACACAGTATATTATACAAAATAACAGTAAACAATGACATATCAACCGCCGATTTGCGATTAAAAGATACAGCACAACTACAAGATTGTAGGTTTTTCAGTACAATACCTAGTGTTTAAAAGAAATTTTATATATATTTAAAAATGCGACCTTGTTTATTAAAGCTTCAATGTATGTCTTGCTGTATTGAAATTCTACTTGAAAATATAATGTATATGGCCCTAGATTGCGCTGGCTTGGAAACACTACGACAAATCCATTGTGGCGGCTTTTTCACTAGTCTGTTTTAGCGCCAGTAAATGTTTCATGGCTAGCGACTTAAAACCTGTAAGTAATGCGTAAATTTTTCAACATACTACGCGTGATGAATGAATTATATAGTTGTACATGGAATACAAGATGTCAAAATTCTTGGTTTACCAGCAATTGACCAAAAAATTCAGATAAAATCTAAATTTGTTATATTTTATAGTTTCTGACTTCATACATACAGCTGCAATAATGAAAATATTACTGAAAACATCGACTAAGTTGCAGAGACATAAAACTTTGTTCCTGATATTCGTTCATGCATTACAAGTGCCTGTGATTCAGTATAGTCAGAGCCACGTACATACGGGACTCTCTCTTGGACTGCAAGACTACTCCAGGCTATGGTAGATCACCTATTTTAAAGACATTAGACTTTACTTTCATGTATCTTGGCGTAAGATCGAATTTATATCCACAGCACAAGCTCTCCGGTATATACATAATGTGTCTTTACTATTTACTGATTGTGATTACTTGATTTAACGCAATGCACCGGAAGTATCAGTAGCTACGCTTAAGAGTAAACGGAAATTTTAAACTCAGCCCTGGTGTAAGCCATAAGAGACTCAGCTTAAAAAAGTGAAACTCACTGAATTTGTGAAATAATTTGAGACAAAGCTAGGATACGTGTTTCAGCAGGAAAAAAACTGTAACGCACTTGATACAGTATTTAGGTATCGTATATTAAAACCAAAGATTTAACGTTATGTACCATTTCGCATATGATACACACAATCGGGAATCAAGATGCTAGCAAATTTCATTCTAAATGATAATAGGCCATTTTTAATTTATCAAACGGAAAGCACATTCAACAAACTGTAGACCAAAACGGTTTACACACGTAAAACCGATCGCATTTACTACAAGTAATTTAGCACAATTAGCTAAAACGTTCCAGAACCACGGAAAAAATGTTAGCTTCACAAATATATTTCATAGATAACGTGAGATACTAAAATCATAGTGTTTGTTATGGAACAAATTAGTTGTCAATTTGAAAATTCACATATAACCGGTCGACATTAAAATCAGCAGGAATTCAGAGTAGCATCGTGAACCTTCGGTGGAACCAATTCGTTGAGTTTATAATTACGGAAGTATATCATCAGATATTTTTGTAGATTTGAAAATTAAAATGATACCAAACTGAACTACCTATAGTACTTCTAAGTATAAATATCAGTGTTTAGTCAATAATGTGCGCTGTCTCATTCATACTGTAGAGGTTATGGCTTAAATTTGAAATATAGCACATAAAAAACTAAATCATTGACAACGACGCGTTATGCACAAACTAAGAAGATTTTAACAAATCTTGCTCGTTTCCTTCTTGTCGCATCTAGTCAATCCGATTTATTTCTTGTTGGCACAATCATCAAAACGAAGGACCATACCGGGAATACTTTTCCCAGTTAAATATTTAGAAGTATAATTTCAGCAACGAATAGATCTGGGACATTTCCCTGTAAAATTAGCATGAATTGTTTTATCAAATGGAGGAAACTTCGGATCCTGTCACTGTTCCCTCCATAATTAGTTCTCCCTTGTGTGATCATATAAACGTTTGACCTCTAAGCCTAAGCCTAGCCTACACCGACTTCGTTCACTCCATGTTTACACACTCGATGTAGTCCTAAAGTACTGATATAAACTTTTCCCTGAAGGAGAAAACTTCACATAATCCAAATAATTAAGCAGAACCTGACCTTTTGATATATTTGTTATAAACAACCAAAACATTTTCCCTAGCTTCAACGAAAGTTATATGTTGCAAGGATGTTGTTTAAAATCGCGGTTACTAAGAGTTTATCATGATTTCGTCACAAAGTAAGACACTCTTCGAAATCACCGTATAAACGCGTCGGTCATCAAGAAGTCAATCTAAGCTCATGCTACAACTTATTGAAATGTTTATGTTACACGTAACAACAAACTACATGAACTCTATATGAATTAGTATATACATGATTTGGAATTCATGTCGCATAGTAACACTTCCCAGTAATAATTTCAATAATTTATGGGACAATAATTTTATAACAGCTAAAGCTATAAACTATAGCTTTTTGATAATCTTTTGAGGAGACAGAATGGCTCCAGTTCCAGCGACCGCGTCCGGAAGCTGCGATTTTCTGTCTGTTTCTTTTGCAATAAGATGGTCGATATTTATGTGTTGCTTCAATTCACTGCCTTTCAATACTGCCTTATTGTGTTGTTTACCAGCCAAATGCGCTGGTTTACACTTCGCTGGTGGCGATTGGGGTTCATGTTTGGGTTTTGCTGCTCCAAAGAGAGAATCTTCTTGGGAACATATTTCGGAAGCTGGACCAACATAACTTGGATGCATGATGTCATATATCGGATCATCTACCGGTATTGCATTTGGCTTAAGCAGTTTCCTCGCAAGAATTTCTTCAGCATCTAAAATAAAATACTTTGTCACAAAATAGGCATAACAGCCGGATATTGTTTCGCCAGTACTTCGGCATAAAACGGCGCAACCCCTTAAGTGTACTTGGCCTTTCATAATCATTAATTGCGTCAAGCTTTTGCGCAATAGGGCGTAAGCCATCTGGTCCTATCTCAACTCCTATGAACGTAGTTCTAGAAACAAAAAATTCGCATTTCTCCTTCTTAAGACGTAAGCCGTTGTCTCGAAGACGGTTAAAAACTTGACGAACATGGGTAACGTGTTGCGAAACATTTTCGCTCGCAATTAATATATCATCCAGGTAAGCTATAGCGAACGGCAGATCGTGCAAAATCGTATCCATCAATCTTTGAAATGTTTGCGCGGCATTACGCAAGCCGAATGGCATGCGTCGGTAAATGAAGAGCCCGAAGGGCGTAGCTAAAGCAGTTTTGGATTGGTCCTCAACCGCAACTGGTATCTGGTGATAAGCTGAGACCAGATCCACTTTCGAAAAAATTTTGCAGTTTCCGAGCTGATTAGTTAAATCGCCCATGTTTGGCATCGGGTAACGATCAGGGACCGTGACCCTATTCAGCGCCCTATAGTCCCCACAAAGACGCCATGGATTTTTAACATCAGCTTTAGCTGCCATGTGTAGTGGGGAAGCATAAGGTGATTCCCCTCTATATACAACCCCCAGCTTTTCTAACTCGTCAAATGCTTTTTTTGCTATTTCAAATTTCACTCCAAAAAGTCTACGTGGCTTAGCGAATACAGGTTGGCCCGTTATTAATATCCGATGCACTGTTGAATGCTTAATTTTACTATCTCGCCGTGGTTTCTCAAACAAAATCGCATACTCCGAAATCAGCGCATGCAAACTATGATTTCCTATACCCGTGACAGCTGAAACACTATTCTGAATCTTATGCGAAGCTGCGCCAAGACATACCTTGCCGCAATCAACCGACAGTTTGTACCTGCTTAAAAAATCAAAGCCTAGTATTGGCTGAGACACATCGGCTATAATAAATTCCCACTTAAATTGAAGGGATCCACGAGTGATCATACATTGGACCAGCCGGGATTCGAACCCGGAACTCTAGCTTGCAAGACTAGCGCGCTACCATTACACCACAGGCCCCGATCACAACGTGTTCAGCTACGCTATATATGCTAGCGTGGTGAGATGCTACATAACTCCCCTGCGGAGTCGCGGAGCGAGCGTGCGTTGAGCTCTAGCTGTGTGAAGAAACTCCGTGCAGGGGATCACGTCGGGTTCACCAATTGAAGGGATCCACGAGTGATCATACATTGGACCAGCCGGGATTCGAACCCGGAACTCTAGCTTGCAAGACTAGCGCGCTACCATTACACCACAGGCCCCGATCACAACGTGTTCAGCTACGCTATATATGTTAGCGTGGTGAGATGCTACAGTCACATATCGGATCATCTACCGGTATTGCATTTGGCTTAAGCAGTTTCCTCGCAAGAATTTCTTCAGCATCTAAAATAAAATACTTTGTCACAAAATAGGCATAACTGCCGGATATTTTTTCGCCAGTACTTCGGGAGAGGATTTAAGAATTATGAGCCTGACAAGTTCTACGGGTATACAGTCTCATCAGCCCGAATATGTGTTGTTTGTTTTAATAGACTGTTTGATGAAGCAAAGGTTGATAATTTGATGCATGGGTAAGCTTAAGCTGCGCCGCCTACCATCCTCTTTCGACATCATGTACAAAATGTTGTTAGAGAACAAACTAATAGTTACATTAGCCTAACGCTATTGCAACATTTTCCGGTTTGGGAACGTTTAGTATCTAATTACAAAAACGTTTAAATTACGTTAGCTAACACCATGCACGTTTTTACACTTTCACCATAACTGCTTTCTGAAACGCTAAATTAGGCTACTTGCATTTTGAAATTTTTCTTTATGCTAATACAATCCTTAGTATTCTTAATGGTATGATTTGTTCGCGAACAGCTCTATGATATATACAATTCTATAAATTTTATGTGCGAACACACCGAGCATCCTTATGGAATTGTTCGCGAACATAAAGTACTGTGGAGATCAGACTGTTCGCGAACACATATATATGTCCTAATACTACGTTAATACTAAAAAAGATATTAACTATGCGTTTGTTGTTCGCGAACTTGTGTACACAAGTAAAATATGTTAAAATAATAATGTGAAAAATCTTAAATTTTAATTGGAAATCCGGGAGCCAAATACAGTATATCGTTAAATCCTTATGTTTTGTTCGCGAACATGACATCGTCCGACCATCGACGTGCAAGAGTATTTTGGCTAAAATTGCAAGCAAACGCTTTAATTTTAATATTTCCTAGTTAAAGGTGTTCGCAAACGTCACAAATTTTTTGCTCGATAAGTGGGTGCGTTTGCCTTTACACATAAAACCCTATTCGAGAACAATGATGTGGGGATATAATACGGGGTGGCGAACATTGATCCCATACTTCAATTAAATTAATCATGAGTAAAATGTCGAAAATATCAAGAGTAATGCAAAGAAAAATGTTTACGCATGAAATCATAGACGTTCGTGAACATCATATTCATACGTTCATTGTTTTAATATTTGTTTTTTCAGCATATATATTAAACCGAAGACGTTCGCGAACATCCACTTGAACGGGAATTTCTTATAAACCAGTATCATAGTTCAGTCACAGCAGCCATTTCGGAAATTATCAACTGAGTTATTGGGCAAACATCGTTAACGAACGTTTTGAATATAATAATAACAGTAGATTATTAAGTTCCCGAACAAGATTATAAAACTTAAAAATGTCGTGTTTGCGTTCGATAACAAAATCGAAAATTCAAGCCTTTATCCTTTAGTCGAGAAGTAAGGTGTTCGCTAACACTTCAGAAGCCATCAGCAAGCAGTCTATTTCTCGTTCGTTTACGTTTTGGATGCATTACCTAAAAGCCCCATTTTTCGTTCTCATACAATTTTATGAATTTCGTATACACTGAACAAGCGATTGCCAATCGCTAATTTTAAAAAAGGATGGAAGGCGACGCAGCTTAAGTTTACTCATGCATAAATTAAGTTAAAATGATACTAAATATGTGCCTTGATGCTAAATGTTCAAACCACGATCTTATCAAGTTGCCTCACGCCCAGAAACATACTTTTGAATCCTATGTCGTGCGCATAGTGGGATGCATTAAGCAATTATGCTCTACAGTGGTATACGCCTTTGAAAAAAGCCAAGAATGGTGAATTCTGTATATTAAATATGTTTCTGCAAATGCATTTATTTTTTATAATATTCCTAAGAGTTCATAGTTGAAATTTGTAGGACACTGAGACATAGTACATACCTCACCATATACGACGATAAGTTCGTCTTTCGGCCAGTGTGTGGGTACCGCCGAGAGTCTAAGTAATAGTTCTCCATATTCTGTAATGGTCAGTGGTTATCTAGGAGTGACGCCACGTTCGAGGGCATATTAAGACATGGATCTACACCACAGGGTTCATTGTCCGTCGGTTTAGTGGGAGAAGGTGAAAGTGAAGGGTCAGAGGTGCGCCGAAGGGGGTGGGAGAGATGAGCGGGTAGGTCAAAAAGTAACCAGAAATTACTCCGTTCTCGCTAATTGTTATTCATAATTTTATCCATTCCCAATTTTTTCGTAAAACTTTTTATTACTTTACAGACCTACTGATGACTCGTTGAAAAACAATGAGCCACCGATAACTCACCTGTATGACTGGTGCTAGTACTGTTAGGTTATTGCGGCTAATCAGAGAGTGGCCCATCCTAAACGACACCGGATAGCCTACGTTGAGTAAGCCCTATTTTCTGGATTTTAATGTGCATTCAGCTATATGTGTACGCCTATTGTTTGGCAGCTAGGTCGAGTATTTACTTTTGCATAAAACTGTTGTATCGTGCCATCCACAACAAAGCGCAATAAGATATACTTTCGCTTCGTGGCACTACGAAATTGTGCATCATTTATCTTAAGATGTGTGCTCCTAGGGCCGAATTTTGTTACAGAGATCTTTCCGGCTCGTTACAAAAAGGCACAGCCACATCCAGCTGTTCATAAATAAAATAAATAGCTAAGCTATGCTAGTATGTTTGTACGAGCTGGAAGTGGCTATGTCTCATGGTTTGATAGCCGGGACAGATTACTGAAAGAATATTTATTACATTCAGTTAAGCAGATTGTGTTATAGGAAAAATATTTAGCTCTAGGCACAAAAATGTAGGATTAGTAGTAATTAAAGTAAGACGCATAGATGCAGGTAATAGATACGTAAATATCGCTATTTTAAAAAATTTTGTTTAAGTGCCTTTTACAAGCCAACCTAGTAGCTATGTAAAACACACTCTTTCATAGGTAAAAATTTAAGCTATTGTAACTGCAAGGATGTTTTACGAATATATCACCATATATATCACCAATTTCCAGTTTTTTCTTGATTTTCCATTGTCGTCATATATTTCTGGCTTTTAGAGCAGACTCCGGCCCTTGTGACAATTTATCAGCCTCAATTTACTATTAGCTAATACATTTGTAGGGTCTATCTCCGCCCAAAAATGTCACACTGGCTAATCGCAAATAGCCAAGCTTGGCTTTAGAGGCGCGGCAGACTGACAAAATGCGGCCCTGCCGCACACATCTTAAGGTAAATGATGAATTACTGTACAATGTTCCCTCTTGATAAGTGGATCCCTAGAAATTGCCTTTCATACCGCATACCTTTCATATTTTAAACAATATTAAGTTAGATTTGTTTAGACATTAGATATCCATATGACACTTTGCTAATTTTACAATATGTGAGAACACTTGCCACGAAAACCTCTCATGTTAATTTAGCAGTCTTCGAAAAGTAAAATCAAAGTGAGTTGGATTGCTTCGCTCCTCACCAACTTTCGAAAGGTTTTGGACATATAAGCGACTATTGTGCACCATGCTCAATGGTCTGAAACGTGCTACAGATGATGCAAAGTAAACGGCTTATTGTGTTCAATATTGCGAAACTTACTATAATCCCGCTGTTAGCCTTTTTACACCACTGTTGAGTTGGGGCGTAAGGCCCACAGTCAAAGGTGAATAAATAAAAAAATTCTCATGAAGTTCTTATAAACAAGTATTCCTAAACAACACGTGAAAAAACTGGTTTGTATCACTTAAATGTAGAGACGTGCATTCGTATATAAGAGATATCGCACCTCAATATATATATATCCGGACAACATCTCGATTTTCCGCGTAGGGAGTGTGTCTAGGCACATCACGTATACCAAAAGTCAGAAGTAAAATTTTGGATTATCCGGCCAAAACTTCTGTTACTAACTGGCTCCGCTAAGCACAATACAATAGGCAATATTGAATATTGTACAAAAGCGACGTTATACAACAGTTAATCCTAATCAGACGCCGGTGGTCTATTCGCACGGTCGGTTACGCGCCCTCTATCGTGCATATTTATGCATTTTCATAAAATTTCCGCATGTGTTCGGAATATTCGTACGCGAAACTGTAATGGCCATCGGCTCAATTTTATTTACAACATGGTTACACACACAATAATATGAATTTTCTAAGCAACCCTGTAGTTTGACTTGATTTTGTAACGATTTTACCATATTTTTTATGACATTCCGTGAAAGTTCCTGAAGCTTTGCCTTTAGTACACAAGTTTGCCACAGATCATTAACAATCCAAACAGTGTCAACAAGTAGTAGTTTTCTACGCAGCCCGCGCTTTTTTATTACATGTGTTAACATTTAAAAGTAAACAGTCGTAATATAGCGGGTAAGTTCAGTGATTTGCTTGCATATTTTGTGCTAGCTTATGTGGCGAGCGTAAGCGAATGCGATAGCAACAGTTTTGGCCAAAGTTACCCTGAGGGGCGTGAATAAAATGCAGGCCATGCCGTTCTCGATATACTAAGCCCAAGCCTTAGTCTTAGCTTAAGCTGAGGTCCTTCTATGAGACATACACTAAGCCTAAGTCAAGGAGCTCTAAACTGTTCTTTTTTCTAACGACCGCCATTCGGGGTTACTTGGGCTACAATTCTCACGGCAAAGGTTTACAAAAGCGAATGCAAAATCTGGACTTCGCAACAAATAAGGCTACATTGTCTTCTGACGTGCTTCTTGCGCGCGCATTAAACCTTGTAGTATGAGTATTCATTGCAGTCGTTATTGTTGCGAAACTCACTACAATGAAGTTGCGTGTTCTAAGCTTCCCGAGTCGCAGTATTTTCTAGGGAAGAGGTTAAGTAAATACTGTACCAAGCTGCAAAACTTTTCTCAGAGCGTAAACTGAGTTTGTTTGTTGGAATTATCTTCCATGCACTATATATGTTTCGAAAACCGATTTCCCAAGTCCTTATATACGGTATTCCAAAGTGGTCTGGCTATGTGGTTTCACCAATCCAAAAATTTTGAATTAAGACGAAAGAAAATTCACAAACCACTGCTTAATAAGCATATATTTAATACATACATTTCCTATTCAGTAAACTAAGAGTGCATTATGCATCATTTACGATAAGGTGCGTGAGCCAGGGTCATATTATGTCACGTGTTTAACTCGACTAGTTGGGGTGAACTATAGCTTAGCTGGACTAATACGGTACATTTTTATAGCTTAGCTAGTCTGAATGTGCCAAACAGGGAGCTTAGCTAGGCTCTGCGTGACAAACTGAACTGTCAATTGAGAAATTTTATCTGGTAATGCGCTTAGAGTAACAGCATTTTGTTCTATAGTATTTTCACACTAATTCTAAGTTATATATTTGTTTTAATATATACAATTAACGTTTTAA
>JASANE010029969.1:12500-53596 GCA_030248225.1 Trileptium ribeirensis | reverse complement strand
GCGAAGTCCATCCCGTTCATGCATGAGCTGTTTGACTTCTTCGGAGATTCCTGGTCCGCTGTATTCTGGAATTTTGCCCATCGGACATACGCCGTTTCCCAACTTGTAGGAGGATGTTTGTGAAGATCTGATCCCCTTCGATGACATTAGCTGGCATGAACTGTTTAGCGAACAGTTCCTCTGTTAGTTCCTTATACTTCGCCCAATCCGCTTTCTTCAGGTTTAGAAAGGTCCGGTTGGGTGCAACTACCGCAGGAATGTCCTCGCCTATGTTAAGACTGATACGAATGGGTAGATGATCCGAACTGAGACTGATCTCTATGCTCCAATTGATTGCATCAATGATGTTGGCACTCGCAAGTGAGATATCGGGAGAGGTGTTCAAACCATTGGTCGGCATTCGAGTCGGCATGTCGAGGTTGAGCACACCGCATACAGATTCTTCGATTTCCTCCGAAAAGAGATTTCTCTTGCGTCCGTGAGCGATGAGTGCCATAGCTTGCTATGCGCGTTAAAGTCTCCAAGTATTATTGCATTATCATGTTCAAGTAGCTGCTTTATGGAAGGTTTAAAGCTTGGATCGCAGCTGGAGGTCGGTGGAATGTAAACGTTGAACAGAAGAATGGATCTTCCGCCGACGTGTACGGCTACTCCTTGAGATTCCATATTACCGACATTGGGTGTGTCAAGGGAACTGAACATGACGTCTTCATGGACCAGTAGCAAGAGCCCTCCTCCTCTATCTTCACTTGGGCGATCTCTTCGGACAGTCTTGTACTTGGCGAACTGAGGGTTTTTGTTGGTGCCTACCAGTTTTGATTCCTGGATGGCTGCTATATCAATTTTCCTGGTCGTCAAATAGTGTTGAAGCTCCTCTTTCTTCCCTTGGATACCGTTGCAATTCCACTGTAGAATTCGTAGGTTGTGCTCGCGGGCTTGAGTCTCTGATGTTGACGAGCGCTTCTTCATCACGCATTTGTTGCACACATAATCAGGGGAACTCAAAGGACGTAAAACGTGTTGTTGTTGTTGTTGTTGTTGTTGTATTATGATTGAACTTCTGTGATCTATTTATGCCCAAGGCGTTTTTAATAAAAATTCTTGGATTGCATGGTGACTATAAGGCCGCAGTAGCTCTCTATTTACAACCAACTTGAAAACATCAAAATTTTACAGTTTTTGTTTCGCAGAATTTATCATTTGCCTTATGGAACGACTCACCGGGTAATGATATACCCACTGTGCGGCTACACCAATGAAGCCAAGAAGTTCGTCTAGTTTAATAGCCAGTCAGTGCATCGTTCACGCACAACAAAGACAAAATACAAGGTTCCGGCTAAAATTTACGTTTTCAACAGTATCGGTTTTTCCAGTCATCGGTGATGGCATCGTGGACGAATGCCTTTTGCAGACGCTTAGTTATATTTTCCAAGCTAGACTTGCCAATGTATAATCGGAGGTTAGCAACTTGATTTTACAGTTCTTCCAGTAAAATAATATAAGCGCATCCTTCATTCCCAACAAGGTACAAACTCATTTATCGTACCTTTCGTTTAACCATATTAGCTAAAGTGATAACACCACATTTCGGGTCAGGGTAATTTTGAAGTTGTCTTACAAGTACGGAATATATCTAAGTAGGACATAGCAGATTCATGGTGAATCCATTCTGGCAGCTGGATTTCACTACTTGTAAAACCAATTCGCCACGAGTATGTGTTTTTTACAAAATTCAATACTGATTTCAGATTCAAAATTGAAAGAAGAAGCATTGCTGCTAAAAGGCCAAGTATTACTCAAGTGTGACAAAGTCATCGAAGCAACAGTTCATTTCCGTGAGGCATTGGCTCTGGCGCCGGACCGTTTTGAAATCCATAAGGGATTGGTTGATGCATACCTGGGTAAGACTGTTATTTGTTAAAAAATATGATCACGAGTCTGGTGTAAATTCTCAGAAAGTTAATACGCAGGAAATACATTAAGGACACTGTTACAGCTATTTTCAGCACATATCACAACGATTGATCTTTTTTCATCCTCCAGTGCCTCAAATCAACAGTTTGAAATTTATATATCAACACTTTTAAGGAAAATTAATTATAAATCGCATAGAAACGAATAGTAAGTGATCGCTTGTTAGACGTTTACTAAAATGGAACCTGCCAAACTTAACAAGTTGTCTATGTCGCCGCAAATAACGTTCTTGTTTCGGTTTTAGCTCGGAATCAACGTCGCCAAGCAGAAGCAGTTGCAGGTTGCTGTGTGAGACACTTTAATAAATCGCCTAGGTACGTTTGTTTATTCATAGCAATTTGTGATTGAGATGTATACATCAACTTTATTCCGCTGTAGACTTTACAGGATAGTTTTGCCACTATAATATAGTACTGTTTCATGTCTTTAACCGGAACATTAATTTGACAACAAAGCAACTCTTATTTAAATTTTTTTACACTTAAATGAAAATGCTCGCTGATAAAGTCGTTTACTTTCATGTTTCTTCAGCCACACAACATCCTGCAGAACCTCAATGAAATCTGAAATTGAATGGTTTTACGGCAGTCGCGTGGTAGTGGAGTTTTAAAACAATGGTTAAATGTCATTTCTGCAGTTTAAAAACATCAATTTTCCGTGCGGCGACGTATTTCAATGAATATTTTTAATGGAACTATATTCAGCTAACACGTATGATAATACCGATTGAGTACCGTGGTATTTTGCTATTCATTTTATGGTATCGCGATTATTAAATGCATTAGGCAATAGTAAGTAAAAGTTTATAAAGAAATGTGGGAATTCCTTTTACGGGAATGCGTTTTCTATGTTTGAACTTTGGCATAAAATGATTTGAGTTAACACATAAAGTATCCGCATCACATCACCACTGTTTGCTCGATGTTGGATTGTTCTTGCTGATCGCTCGAGAAGCCACAGTCGTTTCTGGCTTCGCGTACTGTAATAGTTATGACAATTTATCTACAGTTACGCACCCAGAAATAAACAGTTTTTCACGAATAGCAATGTGAATGTTTTTAAACAGATCATGCGCTTTGTTCGCATCGGTTGTTGCCAAAAATCCAGACAATATTAAGAAGGCGATGGAATATTTGGAACGTGTCGTTGCTAGCGCGCCGCATCTTGTTTCGGCAATTTACAGTCTTGTCGATATCTACGATCAACTCCATATGTACGACAAGGTATTATTGTAGATCTTGTTTGCATGAAGGTTTTTTTGGTCACACGCGTGTCATACATTAGTACATATTTGTATCCCAGGTGCGCAATGCGGATGCTCTATTTTCTTGCCTCGGGAGTCGCGGTAAAAGTAGATTATGACTAAATTCCTAAGTTATAGGATTTTTCTAAAAGTAATGTTTCCTAAGAAAAAATTGCCACTCCTTTTTTACGCAAGGAAGCAATTTCCATCCATTTTTCATTCAAACGCGTGGGAAATAATATTTTATTTTATCAGCGGAATTTTGTCTAGATTTGTACCATTTCAACGCAGCCGCTGAATCGAGCCGGATCTTGGAAGATTATGAAACTGAAAGCTATGAACCAATTTCAGGTTCATTAGGGATCCGAGACATAGTTTCGGTTCGGCGGAATCGTTGTCTTGGTTCCTAACAAAAAGCACGAATTCTTGCAGGGTGCCGCAAGCATACTGATGGGTAAAGCGTTGGATATAATTTTAGTAAGAAAGTCAATTTCTTTTCTGGACGGTTCACCTTTCCTGCCTCACGAGGGTAGGGTGAAACTCTTAAGTCATTTCTCGACAGAAAAGAGTCGGGATCTCGCTAGTCGTTATCGATCTTAGTATATATAACTAGATATACTATATATAACTCCTAGAATTTATTTGTGATGCACGCCAGCGGCGTTGTTGTGTCCCTTCTTAAAATGAGACTTAGTGTTATTACCACTAAGCAAAAGTCGGAATTAAATATGATCGTAAATCGTCGCATGGTACAGATAATGCTGATGACTTAAATCACAACTATTGTACAGATTAGCTGATCGGGCAGCTTTGGACTATAGTAGACTTCCTTCTCGTCGCTCTACACGAGATACTGAAGGGAGAGAGTAAACAAAGAATCTCGGGATAATTATCAAAATATGTGGTCCTATACAAAATTATAAGTGATCCTTCCTATTCTTTTATGACAAATGGTTAAGGGTTACATGCGTTGTCTCCTCTCTTAATTTATATTATCTAAGTTGTTGGAATGCGGCTTAATATCCTAATAATTTAACCTAGAGAAGTTTTAGGGAATTTAAGGACCTTATTGATACCTGGTTCATGAGTGTACTGTATAGAACTTTTCAATCCAACTTCGCAAAGAAGGGTCTTCGCACTACCGCAATTATTGGTGGCCCAACGCGGAAACGCTATATACGGGTCGTCAAACATTGTTCATTTGGTTCGTCGTATGTGTGATTTCCTAAACTGATTATTGGGGATACTTATGTAGTCCTCACTCGAAAGCGATGAAAACTCTACGGTTGAGCTCGTGAGCGGACCACTGCCGAAGCAATGAGCCATGCTGGGGATATCTCCAATTTCCACGAGCTCAGCCGGGCTTACTTGCTTAGCCTATTTAACTGGTTCCTAATCATTTGTATGTCCGTATTCTATTTCTCAAAGGGAGTCACTTTGATACTTTGATCGGGTTGCTCATCATCATTGCGAAGCAATGGTACCAGTGTAGTATGGTATCCTCCTAAGCTGACGAACCGCTTGTTAAGGGCGTCCCAATGCGGCACTTTAAGCAGGTTTTTTCACTAGATCCTCTATGTGAATGGTATATTTATATCATACCAATAATGTATAATTTCAAGTCATTGTCAGAGCATGGGGGCAGGAGTTAAAATGGGGGCAGCGGTTTTAAACAGCTAGTGTTCAATTCGACATAGAAAGTTAAGGGTGACGATAGCTGATAGGTCATCGACATTGTTCTAAACCAAGTAAATTTTCACTACGGCTCATGTCAAACTAGTGTTCGGCATATGTCTTGTTTCTTATTGAAGTTTAGTTGAATTTTGACGATTTATAACTGTTAAAACGGATCCATACCACGGAATGCAACGGTCATTTTAACCGTAAGGTTGTCCCCTACTAACATTTGACCAAAATATAATACCAAATTACTTAGCTCCTCGGCTTCGACTGAAGTTCTTAACCTACCCTAACAAAATTGTAGTTGATGTTTTTTTAATTTCTTAAAATTGTACCATTCTTTCTCTTTGAAAATTTGCACAGAGGCTAGACCTGAGCAATATTTTCAATTTCTGAGAACCAGGTCACCGGTCGTACCAAAACTTTATAATATCCAAATTGTTTTGCGGTGAAATCTACCTAAGATCACGGGGAATCAGAAGGACACCGGCTCGAATTTTCTCACCTAAATTGAATAGAGAGAGATCTTTTGAATTCACTTTGATTTGCCGGCCACGATTCAACCGCAACTTATATTAAACCAAGGTATGGTAACTGATACAGAATTTACGAATTATTTTAATTTAGCACCAAAGCATGTCTCGTTGTTACCCATTCCAAATTGGATTAACCATTATAAAGCCAGTGGTAAGATCTGTTAACTAGATACGTCAGTGGCTAATTGGTAAGATACTCGCGTTATAATCTCTTCTTCGCGGGTCTCTCCTCGTAGAGACATGTTCCTAATTGATAGTGCTTTCGGTTTTCTCCAGTTTCGGCCTAACTGTTCGTAAAAATAGATTAACAAAATTCATACTCCCAAACACTATCAGTGCTGCTGGCAGTGCGCAACGTGGTATCTATTGACAACATAGCTAGGAACCCGAAAACACGTTGGTACCTTCAAAACATTAACTTTCGCTGATCAATCAGTAAACATGGCTGAATGAAACGAGACAATGAATATTGATCCGTAATGTACATATTAAAATTTTTGTAACATAACACTAAAAATAAGTTTGATAAAGCGCTAAGCCTGGTGGTAAATTAATGTAAACTGTTTATTGATGAGTTATGACGATTGTTGTTTAAAATTTTAAATTGACTTTCAGTACTATGAGGTACTAAAAATTTAATGCACTCTATTAGTACTAAAATTCACGAAAAAGTTGCGAAAAAAGTGGAGAAAAGATAAGAAAGAAAAAGTTCCAAGTTGAAATCGAAACACGAGCACGTGTTATCAAGGCGTACATGATCAGTTAGCAACTGACACAAATACGAACTTGATTTGCAAACGGCTATAAAATTCAGTTGTAAGTTGTGAACAAATAGGCACTGCAAAAATAACTTAAAATGCACTGCGTCTGCATCAAAATGATTAGCAATTTCTGTTTATAAAGTTTTGTCTAAATCTTAAGCAATGCCAGATTGAAATTTTCAGGCGCTGTAAACAAACAATAGTACAATATATAAATATATATAAAATAAATATGCAACATATAAAAAATCTCTTTGTATTTTGGTAATGGTCGAGTGGTTTAGGGCGTTGTTTTGTAACAGGACCGTTCCGGCCCGTTACGTGTTTTTACAGGGTTTTGATGCGGAAATCATTCATTTTCGTCCTTAACTGAACACGATTTCGATATGTCGGTTTTTAATAGTACCTCAGTGCACACCTGTAAGGTTCGCGGAGATTCAGGTTACGAGAAAATCATGAACCATATTGCATGGTGCCATGGTCGAATTAATACCAGTGTGTCGGTTATTAATCTGTGTCGCTTATTAATCTCTTGTTAATTTGTCTATTGGTGCTGCGTCCACTAATACATGATGCTTATTTTGGTGATTATTTTGTCGCGTATGTGTCCCTATTGCTTTGTCGTTGCATGTTTATCTTGGCCATATGTATGAGATTACGTGATACTAGCTGGAACATTTTTATAGAGGGGTGGGGAACGAGTTCAATTTTCAATCTGATAGGAATTCGCCTTGGAGAAACTAAAAGTCGCCCCTCAATGTGCTAGCTGCACAAGAGCAAGTTTTTCTGCGATTTAGGAGAATTCATTTAGAACTCGACCCGTCGCAGCCCGGCAGTGGAGCTTTACGGTTACGACCGTCCGGGAATAGGAGGCCGTCGAATACTTAAGTCATACCATTGCCCCGCTAGTGATCAGAACCAAAAGCATCATTTTCACCTAGGTTAAACAACACATGCAGCCATAGTCGCGAATAATACACGTAGCCATGGTTGCGGAAACAACAAAACAGCTCAAACCTTAAACTAACCGAAATCAAGGGGTACGGTAGTTTCCGAATGATCGGGAACGACGGACGTCGGGCTTGTTTGTCGGCCCGTAATCGTCTAATGGCTCCGATATCAGGAAAACTACCTGAGTACTTTTCGATAGGGCATCTCACGAGCTTTCTGATAAGGCCAAAATGGCTCTAATCACACGAGGGTGCAACTTTAAATTTGAGGAGCAAAATACGTTAAAATGGAATAAGCAGCCGTTACTTACACTAAGTTTGGCTGTTGACAGTGGCTCGGGGTAGACATAATTTATATGTATATACATATCTGATTTTCACACCCTTGTTTCTTTCCCCGCCCTGCCGGATAAAGTTTCTCTTTTGCGCCCCCGGCCTCACCTCAAAGTCCGTTATCCCCATGTCTCGTCGGTAATTTCTGCGGATTTCGCTAACTCACCACTTTTGGGGTGTCTTACCCTTGCGAACAAGGCCACCCTCGGTGGAACCGTCTATCTCGCAAAGCAGCATATGTTACAGGCAACCAAATAACGCCGGTGGGTTTGACTGTGCTATTCGATCCGCCAGAGGACGGCCGCCCAAATTTCCGTTTTCTTAATCTCTAGCATCCAAAATCGCTCGGTTATCGCCATTTCAATTCTTTTCCCTTCTTACTGCAGGGTCACCGATAAATGTCCTACGTATCATGGCGTAGGCTATCTATCAAGGAATTCAATGAGCCCGACCCGTAAGGCGTTATGTCGATTGCCTCTCCGTTGTGTGACTACTTTCTAACACATGTTACAGAAATCGGCATAAATTTTTCTGTTTTGCACCATTTCGGTATACGTCCCGTAGTCTTAAACGTGCACTTGCGACCCCTTATTTCATTCGCCTATTTCTGGCGAATACAACGATGTACGGCGGGCCTCCGCCTGATTTCCAGTTCGTCCTGTATACCCGGCTAAAGTGCCCCCAGGTTGGAGCGGTAACCAATTATAGTGAACATGAAATGATCGAAATTTTATTTTAAACTCAAAAGTGGGCAAACCTCCCCTCATTACGTTCCTCTTGTCAAGACATCCCCGAATATACCCGGCGGGTCTCCGTCCTCCCACCCGTTAACTCGGGACACCCGTTGAAAGCGGTCTCTCCTTCGTCCAAACTCTCCCTATCACAGTTGTCCTAACACTTAAAATTTTAACGATTCGAGTCGCTTAGTCGTGGCAAGTCCAACGATGCCCGGCGGGCGTTGTTCAACCCAGCCGCTTGGGCGGGAGAGCCCGCCAAAGTCCCCTATATTAATATACATAAATCGATCCCTCCGGGTCTGGCCGTGTCCCGCTCTTTTTCCTTCTTTTTCTCCTCTCTTTCTCTGCTTCTTTTCTTGTTTTGTTTTCTTTTTCACTTCTTTCTCCTCGACTGACCTCTCGGCCGTTGTTCGCGTTTTGTTGTGTTTGCCGCGTTGCGTCGTGCATTTCCGACGCGTCCTCACTGACCTGCCGACTACCACCGGAAACGAGCGTGAGGACAAGACAAGAAAAAGAAAAAAGAAAAACGAGGACACAATATATGTCTATGGATATATATGTATATATATGTATATTGTAACAGGACCGTTCCGGTCTGTTACGTTGGCCCTTACTCTCATCAAGGTCCGTTAAGGACTCGACAAAGCTCGAAAGGCTGATAACCGGCACTCTAACGTGATCCGATTTAACGCCCCACCGTATCAACCTGACCCCTGTAGCGCCAAGGTCTCGTATTGTCTGTGTATCACGAATGCATTTCTCGCTTTCATATAACCTTGTCCGTTTGTCTGTTATGCCACTAATGGCCGTTATAATTGTAATACTAATTGCTTTTATGTCGAAATACTCAGTTATCGTATATCTCGTACCGTTATGCCTACTCGGGTATGGAATTCAGGAGAAATTAACAGAACCTATTTATCGGAAAATTTTAGGATCTCTAGGGACTTCGACCAGGCCACAATTTGTTGGGTACATTCTTAAGCACATAAGATCAAAATCACGACGGTCCGGAATAGGAGGCCTCTCGGCCCCTCGCCATGCATCGAACGGCAGTGGCTGTTCGCTGTTCGCCGAATGACGAACGGCAATGACACAAATTTCGTTAGGGAGTAGTGAAATATCAAAATATTTGTTTTACCTAGCCTAACCAAAACTCCTCTCCATGGCTGAGCTAAAAGGAAAACAACAATGAAAGCGAAAACAACAAATTCGGATTTTAGTAAACAGGTGAACCGGACGGGCTTCAATGAGCCGTAGCTGGTTACTGCTCCGGAATTAAAAATCACGCCCCGAGTACTTTTCGGTGCAAAATTTAATGGAACAAATCCGGTTCATAGGTTGTCGAGTTATATTAATAATTTCATCTCTTACTCGTCTAAAGAACCGCTGCCTACGCTAGGTAGGGTTGTTGTCATCATTTGATCGCATCGCTTTTCTACGTCGCAAATCTCTTTCGGCCCCTGATGCCTTCCAGAATCTAGTGGAATCCTTAGCTCGTTTGGTTTCTGACATAAAATACCCTGTCTTACTTGCTACGGCTACAATACGAACCTATTCGGGCCGAATCGCCTCCGAATTAATGCCATCGTCGAGTTTATAACTCTTTACGATTCTCTACGGAAGGCCCTAAATCAGCCTTTTAGTTCTCATCGTGTCGATTTATCGAATCTATAACCCAAGAGTATCGTCGCGTTATTTTATGCCCCTTTGTTTGCAGATTGGATACGGGGTAGGCGCGTTCGCACTTTCATCTCCATAAAAATTACTTGACCACGAGCGTTACAACCGCTCATCCTGTTCTCCGGTAAGAGATTGGTGCATCATTGTGCAGCCCCGCCATCAAGGATTCCAAGAGCTCTGGCGGGTCTTTTTCCGCCCAGCCATTCGCCCGCTATAACGCGCTCCAGATCGTGCACGCCATTTGCTATTATACAACATAGGAGCTAACATTTAATTTACTTCCATTTTGTGAAATAGTGTTATTTGCCTGCCAGTCTTATATATTGGCGACTCGCCTATTCTTGGCGAACACAACGATGTGTGGCGGGTGTTTATCTGACCCTCCGTTGACCCGTAGCAACCCGCCAAAGTACGCCCCAAAATCGTCTAAATCCAATTGTGAGCACAAAATTTTGAAAATTTTATCCTCAACTCGAAAGTCTGCAAATTACCCCTCATTGTATTCGCCTTGTCGAGACGACTTCAAAAATATACCCGGCCGGTCCCCGTCGGCCCTCCCGTTAACCCGGGATGAGCATCAATAGCGCCCCTACCTTTGCCAAAACTCTCTAGTCGCACCATTTTACCACCTCTATACATCCCACCCGTGGGACAGGGGTATTAATTTGAATCGCCCTTCCGAGGCAAGTCCAACCATAGCCCTGGAGCCTCGTTTTGCCCAGCCAGTAGGTCAGGAGAGCCTGCTAAAGCCCCCTATTCTAGTACACATAAGTTGACCCGAGTGGGTCAGGAAATAATTTTGGGGCTGACTCTTTCGTGTTTGGTATCAATCGAGCCCATTCTTCGTCCTAAGACCGAATCTAACCCCAGCTCCCCGAAATCCTCCGGAAAACCTTTGCCCCCATACCTTTCCATGCCCCATTTTGTTTCTTTTTCTTTTTCTGTCTCTCTATTCGTTCTGTCTGTCGTTTTGTTTCCCCTCGGTGTCTGTGGTGTCGGTCGGTGTTCTTTTTCTTTTGTGATCTCGTTCGTTTCTCTCCCTCTTTCTTTCTCTCGCCTGTTTCTTTTTTGTCTTTCTTTTTGTCTGTATTCCTCCTCTCTCCTTTTCGTCATCTTTAAAATTTTAATTAAAATTATTAATAAAGTGTTCATTATAATAGTAATAATAATTAATATATACATATATATAAGTCATGAAATTAAACAAAACAGGTATAGACATATATATTTACGTAAATAGTATATAGGTATATATATAATAAAAACAAATTTTTGGTAAAATTCGTACGTTTTACGAATTTTAGTTTATATATAAAGACATAGGTATGTGGCGGGACAGGTGGGTAGGTTTGACGCCCCGCGGTGGTCCCCATGGAACCCAGGCGGGGGTGCGCTTTTGGAGGGTGGTTCCCCAGGGGGTGCCCCTCCCCGACCCCGGACAGGGCCCTGTCCCGCGGCGCGTTCCCCCTCGGGGAGCCCGCGAAGCGGTGTCTGCTTCATGAAAATTTGAAACAAAAATAAACACAAACGCGTAGGCCTCTATAGATATGTAATGTAGGCATGCCGGTGCATGATTCGTATGGGTGAAGCCCGTGAAAATCGGCGGTAGGAGTTGTATTCGTGAACAAAAGGATGACGCCGCCAGACAGATATAACAACGTGCAATGTTTGCACATTCCTACATGACATCCATAGTGTTACAACAAGCGATTGGAGGTCGGGGTTCAAACTTGGGCGTGGGTATAATATATATATTTCTAAGCATTTCGTTAATAATTACTCCAAATTAATATTTTAATAATTGTAGTAATAATTTTAATAATTTTTTCAACCAAGGTTTGTTTTGATTTATACATCGTCTGGCTTTCAGACGTAAACAAGATAAGTAGGGTCTAAGAAACAAAAGAAGTTTCAACGAAAATTTTCGACCTCTGCCCCAGATCTGCAGGTGCAGATCTTATGTTGTCCCGCTGTCCTTAACGGGATTTTGGTTTACTGTAAACTCAAAATGCCTCGATTTTCGAATTTTTCCGATTGGCGATCGGAGATAAAACTCAAAAATGATCGGCGACAGAGAATCGCCTCCGATTGGACGGCGATAAAAGTTAGATCTTAATATATGGGCGAAAATTTTGAGGTTAGGACTGCCGCCCAGAATTGTTGTATCAGTTGGACTTCGACGCCACGGAGTTCGGTCGACTCACTGACCGGCTCCGTGGTCATAGCTAGTGTGTTTCTCATCATGATTTTGTTGTTTTCAAATAGATTCTCGATCGAAGGATGGATGGAGAGAATCCACTTCGGCGTCCAGTGCCGCGTGAAGGGGTAGTAGCTGATGCTCCCCGCCGGGATCAACGATGTAAGTATGGGTGTGGGTAGCTAGGACAATTTGAAGAGGGTTTATTTTCCCCGAGGTTACGCGAATAGGTCGAGTAGTCGCAAACAGTACCCATAAAATATTGAGCACGATAGTAGCAAATAAGTAACCCTGCAAGTTGAATATCTGTCCACCGTAGGGCACACCATTAGTTCTAGAACAACTACGCTAACTGTCTTGTCTGGTATTACCCAAATTTCGGTCGAGAGTTCCCATTCGAAATTAACATAGGGAACTAAAGGTCGAAGTCTCACTGGTTCCTCGTGATCATAGGTAGAACACAAAATAAATTTTTGGATGTTATGGATCCAAATTTCAAGCTTATTGAGCCGAATTAGGGTGTAAAGAATTTTTTCCTGAGCTGATCACGGTTACAAATTTAATAGGAAACAAATTGGGTTAGGAAAACTGGCTGCAAGGATTATTGAGGTGTGGAATGACATGTAAAATTCATTAATTGCAGTAGAATATTCGGCGCCCGAATCGCGATCGGGGCCGAACGAATCACGTCTTTCGTTAAAGGGCGTGGGCCTTTGCAGGCCCTACTCTGCCATGGGTGGGTAAATTCAAATTTACTGGTAGGAAAGTTAAGAAAATTTGGATATTAAGGCTTGGCGCATGAGCCGAAACCTGACGCTCGGCCAGGGTCTAAACGCAAAACTTTAAGAGTTGACTAAATCTGAGTGACTTGCTTCAGGATTCAATTCGGGTGCTCCCTCACCGGATCTTTTATCGAATGCTTGCGTGTTTCCATGACATTTTCTTTTTATATGATAATCTTCATTTAACACAATATATAATCAGTTCTATACATGCGATTTTGATAGTTGTGTGTACATATTTAGCTCCATCTCGAATTTTTAGGTTGAGATCAACGTTCAAGCTCATTTATATTTTACCCCATGACTATAGTACCGGCCAGAGAATAGCCAAATCACGATGCCCCTACCTCAAAATACATCAGGATTATACAGTAACTTATATTTATACATCGTTTCATGGAGATTTATGAATTTGTTATTAACCGCGATTAAAGATCGCAACCTACAAATGCACTCAGGGTCAGTATCGAAACCCATGATTTTTAACGTCGCCCATGCCTTGCGGAAACAACGCCGCCGAGGCGGTGCAGAGTTTTATTATGCTTTTGCTCCCATTTCCTTTGGACCATGCATGCATTTGGATGTTGGGATGCACATTTTGTCAGAGACCCTTGAAGGACATTACGACTCTTGTTTGATATCTATACTAATCATCTTAAATGTAGGTCAAAGCCCATGCGTTTCGTTTATTGTATCGAAGTTTTGTCAGACTGGGCACATTGAAAATTTCCTAGGATATCAAACTTCACTAGGACTGTGCAAATTCACAGGAACCCTCGGTTCAGCGTAAACCCGTGCGTCTCTTTCGAGCCGGGGATACGCCAAAATTACGTTTCTTATCGAATCAGCAAGACCAACTCTGGCAATATTAATGGGATTGTACAAATAACCTCGAACCGTTTGCTAAATGATCATGGACTGGCAAGTTATTAGTGGGAAAGCGTGCTGGTACAATAAGTTGTGGGTAAATAGTCCTGGTTTAGAACCATCCAAAATAATGTTAGGAACAGGCTTAAACCATGACTGGGGACAAAACGTATATTCTAGCACACGCCCCCACCCCTTGAAATTAGCTCAGATCTGAGAAAAGTTTTTCCTCAGATCCGATGAGAGCAAAACCCTCAAATTTTTTCAGAGCGACTTGATCGCTGATTTTTTAGGTTTTCTTTTATTTCGGCATTATGACCCGTTAGGTCGTATATACATTTGGGGATCAGATTCAGATATACATATTCAGGGTTCAGATTTGCATTCAGATTTATATATATGTTCGATCGTTTCCTTTATATCTCTCTCTGTCATCATAGGGTTTTGCTGCACGATGGCAGAGTCTCATCCTCGAAAATATATCTCTAACGACCGATGGAAATATCAAAATTACCATCGTTCGAGGCAGTACAATGCAGTGGAAACTGCACTACAACGCTAAGATACAACGCATAAACCGCTATACAACGCTGAACTGGGATCAAGGATAGGAGGCGTAGAAGGGGGAATTGTAAGAATAAAGAGGATCGGCTCCGTATCTCGGGTCCGACTTGCCAGTTCATTCTAGTGGTTAATTCCGTAGAAATTTAGGAGTAGAAAATGGAGTTTGCTGAAATTACTTCAAACTAAAGTGAAAATATGATTTTGGACCATATTTAGAAGGTGCCTCCAATCGATGCAAGAGTAGGGCAAACGTCCATACGGCCACAAATTACTGTCCACGAATAGATCTACATGAAAAGTTCGACAGAAACCTCCGCCATTCAAAATTAACCTCTACGTATCAAAAACAATGTCGGTAAAAGTTGCCCCCAACCCGATTACGTAATTTTGATCCTGTTTTGGAGTTCGATAACAGTCGACTCAAAGGAAGCACCAAGACCCCCCATGGGTTTTACCAGTAGCGTAACAGCCGAGCTATCGGAAAAGTACTAAAATCTACCGGGACTTTAAACCGGCAAATATTGAGCAATCCAAAGTTGGCAGAAATTGCCCCTGATAGCTATATGTCATTTTGGACCATTTTGAGCATTCATTGCTAAGCAGCCACCCGTTGGAGGAATGCCCCTCCAGGATTTTTGGATAGCCCCATAAACGGACTATCCCGTGCAGTAATTAATTTAGGGAAAAGAATAACACCGATTCGGAAAAGCACCACCAAACTCATTACAAATCGTCCCCCCTTTAGAGTATGAAATGTGTGCCGATTTAGATCGTTATTGTCAGGGCATACTCAGTCAGACACATGCCTGTATCTCTCAATTTATAGTCCCATGATTGCTCTAGACATTTAACAACCCAGGATTATATAATCACTCTTATTCCCCAAGATACGTCAACGCTAACTACGCACCAAAATAATCTAATTTTTACTTACCACTTTTAGTGAAAACTTAGGACCTCCTGGCGACTCAATTATAGTTGGCGAAATACCCCTCCTAGGTTCTAGGTAGAACACCCTACCTTCACAACGCGTTTATTAGCTTCGGCCCCTTTGGAGGGTCCGTTGGAAAATCGACAGACAAATTCCGCACGAAAATAACTTGCTCCTTTCAGGATTACACAGCGGTCAACTTCTTCCAAATATAGCTCCCTATAGGGAAACTGATGAATGCCCCTGGGCATTCTGCCTTGTGAGACAACTGGCATGGGATCTCTCCCAGGCTAACAAAAAGTAGCATTGATGATGTGAAAACCTGCTTAAACACATTACTCACGCCCCCAAGTCGTTAACATTTGAATATCCTGTAAAATATCATCGTCACGGTAGCCGTATTTGCACAGCTTCATGAGCCAGCTTCCGACCATCAACGTACTCCAACCCTCAAGCCATTCAAAAATGCATGGAGAAAAGTAAACGTAAACGACCTTCAGGACTATGATTCTCGTTGTAGGTTATTTCCCAACGAAAAATTTATTCCACCGAGGTTACTGATTTCTACGAGAATCGTCACTCCGACCAACTGAGATTGCATGGAATATATTGGCCTGGAGACAACTCCAGGCCATACAGAAAGTGGCGACGTCGTTTGAATGGAACGGTTGTTGACCACTAAGCCTCCTCAAATACGATGCTCAGATAAGCACACGGTAAAATCTTAAGCTTACTTGAGTCATTACTCTCATTGAGTACTGGTCATTCTTTACATGGTCCCCATAGGAACATTAGGACTTCCTTAGGAACAGGTTAGGCTATTGACTGGGAATACTCCCAGCCACACAAAAATCACAAGTCTTGCATTGGGAAAATACAGCGCCTCTACGGCTTGGAATCTTTCGCTGTGAAGGATAGGTGATCTATGCGTTCGGTCTCAACTTCACTAGGGTTATGCACTGCACGATGCGGTGGTAACCACGGCTAATAGGAACAAAATTGCTAACTTCAGAAATAGGATCGATCAAGAATGATGAACTTCAGCCTTCACCCCGAAACGCTATGGCCCCGGTCTTTAGTATGTACGGTCCATTGACTCGACCGCCGGGAAGACGGACAATTCAATAATAATAACAATGTCAGTCCATGAACAAATAGGTCTTCTATGTCCTCATCCATGTTCAAGCAATAGAAGCCTTCTTATTTCTCTTTAACTGACTCTAGGAAAAGGTCAGGTCGGCTAGCTCGACCTCGAACCCAACAACATCCCCATTTAAAATTTATCCAAGATACCGCCCGAATCGGGAGGATAGAAAAAGGGGAGATGGCACCAGCCTCTCACTCGAGTTTCGAGAGCTCAGAACTGTCAAGGAGCGTGAAATCTGTCGCTCCGAATAAATGAATGCACCAAGATACAGGTCCCCGCGAGTGTCGCAAATAACCTATCGCGTATCGTGGTACGAAACCCCAGTCGCACCTTTGCTCATAAATCCGAAGCGCGGGATAGCAATATTAAATTGCCATAATACAGGCACTGGAAAAGATATAGTGGAAACGAAGAGATATTCTACTTCCCTAGGAACATCCCCTGAAGCGCAAAACATCCCAGGACGTCGACCCGGACAAAATAAAAAAGGGGCGCGTCCATGGCCGCTGCCCTCCCGAGCACCTGCTCAAGGGAAAGTTAGGATAGGAATACCCACGTTTGTGGTTCGGTGGATCAGCCCTCCCTGTGAGGCGTTATACCAGGCGATCAACACGTCCCCGAGATACCAGGGTATCCTTGAGGATTTATCACAGAATTGCGGGACTGAAATATCGGATTGACCACGGCTGATCCAGCGCCGTCCGCAATCAGCCAATCTCGACGAACCCTCAGAGATCGCCCGACCCGATAACCCCGAGGCATCTCGCCCTTATAACCGGTTACATGTTTGTAAATACGTCGATTGTGTACATAACCACTTTACAGTCGACAACCAACAGCATAGTCGAGTGGTCAATACATATGGCAATTACACACATTTGAAACTTACCGATGTAGGATCGAAACTCTGCTACGGAAATGGCCGAGTTCCTGTTTGACTTTTTGGTCCTAGTCGTCCGGTATCACTAAGAAGGGGAAAATCTTTTAATCCCCAAATGACACCTCCTAGACTTCCGGATACCGAACGAAGAGAATGATAGCGACACCCAAGATTTTAACCTCGACCAAACGACAAATGATCAAATTCCCCTAGGATGCTACTTAATTTAGGATAGTGGTCAAAATTTCTTTTAAGTCTCATAGGCCGAAATAATTAGCGGAAGCGAATGTGGACACTCGGAAGTAACTGAAGGCTGAGAGATGTCCAAACGCTTAATGTTTAGACTAAATATTAATCTCACGGAAACTCACTCCAGCAAGAGTAATGGTCACGTTCATCTTAAGCTTTATAGGTCGGAGACATGCTCCGACCGTTTACAAATTTCAAAACGATCTGTTGTCGAATACGGTGGTCAGCGATCTTGAAGCGCTAAACACAGTGGAAAGTTAGACCTATAATAGTCCCCTCGAAATCTCAGGTTGACAGTATGACATTTTAGCACTGCCCCGTGGTCATTCCTTGCATTACTGCTCGTGCACATTGCTCTTTCTCTTACGGAGCGGATTCGACCCAACCCCGCAATGTTCAAATGCATGCGTAGAACTAAAACCAGGCTAACGCTAACTGAAGTGTTAGACCTACACGTCGCGGAAAGCAAAGTTACCCTTGGACTCTTTATGTTTAGTTAAAGAGTTCCTATAGAAATGAGTCCACATCAAATGGAAAATACGGAGTATGGAATGGTGCAGCCTGCGCCGTTTTGATTGTCGCATTGGTTTAAACTCGCGCTTCAAGAAATTTTACTCACAGTACGAAACATATTCTTTAATGCACCGGATTGTACCATTGCAGACTCTGTAGCCCGAAATGCATGTTGCACCCTAAGGCACCCATGGATCAAATACATCGTGCAAACATACGATTTGTCAAACACATCAGGATACTAACCGTAACACTTGTTCGCTATTTGTATCTGAAACCGGGAGTACCCAACACCGTCCACCGTATTAGTTGTATAGCCGTCCGGCAACCAAGGGATTTACTAGGGAATCATAGTTCATACATTACTGGTAGAGTATTGAAGAAAATTTGCGCATCAAGTTCATTAGGCCAATCCACCGTCGTGCTACGAATCTTCATAATCTGTATTGTGTTGCCATAATTGTACCATACATGACATTGTATCGTTGCTATCATACATACTATTCACGTTATTGTCGTTGTCCGTTATTTTAGCATGCTCTTTGTCCGTCCCATATCGCTGCGTTCAGAGCGAGCAATAGTCCCTAATTTCTATCACGATTTTAAGCTCCGTGTCGTTTGTTTTCTGCTCGATTTACTTTTAAAACCTTAATGGACCGGGGAAGGGCCAATCGGACCAATTTTTACAGTTATTACGGTACCTCCACGGTAGCGCAAACGCGGCGCGTCAATCCATTAATTGTGCTTGCTTCATCTGTATTATTGTGTAAAGCTTTTAACAATCACCTTGGCAATTGTCCATCTCATCTCACCGCTTACCATACCGTATTTGTACATATTTTCAAATAAACATGAAAGAAAATCAAGTTGGTTTGTCTAGCGTTCGTTTTCTGGCAGCGGTTATATGTTTTACGTGTTTTGTCCTGTCCATCGGCCAGCGTCCCGCGCCGAGGCCTGCAGGAGTCAAGCCTCGACGCGTGTCGTTTGTCTCTTGCATGTTAATCGAAAGAAATGTTCAAAGATAGAAGCGAGAACAAGGTCCACCAAAATTATCGAACTTATCACGCTCACATTGAACAACCACTACCAGCCGATACAAAGCTTATTCAATCAAATTACATTAGTATTGCAAAGCGATCAATTACCTAATCACGATAAAATTCTCATTTAGGGCCACGAATCCGACTGTAAACCTTCAGGGAACTATCGGAGCCCTGTGGATCCACGTTGGTCAAACCTTTCTGCTAGGATAACTCCGGTCCTAAATGGCCAAAGTAGAAAAATATTTTACCTAGCCACGCGTCACAAATTAATTCATCTCACATTTATTGTGTTCATACCATCTTAAACGAGAGATCCAAACAACTTCCTAGTGAGATCGAAATAGGGAATTTTGGCATGTCACTATGACCTGTGAGCAGTTGTCAGTGTCAGCCTCCCTGGGGGACCTCAGCAATCATACTATAAACTAGACACGTGCGCAACCAAACGGGCGGGGTCCGAACACACCTCGTGAAGCGCGCCTGCGGCCTGCTAAGCTCTATAGCTTCTTTGGTCTGACCAAGAGAAACCGCTAAATTAGCAAAACAGCGAGTTTTTAGGTCCACCCTCGATGTTATGATAGCCGGTGTCGTATGGGCATGGTGTTAGGAAGTTGCGCCATGCAGCTGCGTTCCGTTATGACATATAGGCATATATAAATAAAATATAAATTTCAGAGTGTTACGGACTCTATAAATATGTACATATAGTGATACGCATGGACCAAAAGTGGTAGGTTTGGGGACCGGTAGTGGCCCCCGGGGAGACCCGGCCAAGGGTGTCCGCCTGTCAAACGCCCCATGGGCGGGTGCCACGTCCCCTAACCCAGTTTGGGTCCCGTCTGATGACTCAGCCCCCTGGGGCGCCCGAAAGCAAGGAAATTAGGCTGGAAATCGTGATAAGATGTTTCGTTTGACATACCGAGGTGTCCTCAAAATAGAGGGTCAGGTTCCGCATGGCGATAAAGACGCATTAGCTGAGCGGCGTGCCGAGATAACAAAGACAATGCAGCAGATGGGGCCGAAGGTGAAATAATGTATGATGGGGATATAAGGTGCAAGGTCGTCAATTTGTTAGATTAATAGTGTTCTTTGGGGATTGCGTGGATGATTTTTCTTGACATTTCCGCCTTATGCTCTGATCTGATTATCGGTTATTACGTTCGACGTTACGTTGCCGATCTAAAGGATGAGGAAACGATTGGACAACGAAAAAAGGAAACTGATTTTGACTTTAAATTGGATTAGCTGAGTCGCGGGACGTTATGCGTCTTCGGGTTTAATGCTGATAATTGATGAGCTCTTTAATGACTTGAGAAAGTGTCAACGTTTTAATGATAGATACTTTGAACCTGATTTAAGAAACATCCGGTGCTAATGGGTTGATCGAGGCAGTACATGTGCAGGAAGTAAAAGCTCGAAAGTTCGCGTTTTCAAAACTACGACTATTCGGAGGGTTCAAAGTTGATGTCGCGATTTCACTTTGAAGCCGACTCTCCATAAGGGACGTCGATGGTTTACGGTATTCCTGACTTCCGGAAAATTGTAAATTTTCTGATTGGATCCCAAAACCGACTCGGCAAACCACTACCCGAAAATCGTTAGGTCGTACCACGTTAGGTCGTCTATGATTGTGGGCCAAAGGAAAAGCACATGAAATGATGGACAAATTTTTTCGAGGCGCGACGCTCGGAAAATTCGAACCAGTTTGACTTCGGCAGCACGGAGTACGGTCGGCTTTACAGACCGGTTCCGTTGCTTGGAATTTTGGTTATTTTTGTTGTCTTCACGTGAGTTTGTGCTCGACTTCCAGCATGGTTTTATTTTGACGGATGATTACTGGTTTATGTAAGGAAGGGTTAAGGGCAGTGGGGATAGGGACTTGTCTGTCCCCAGGGCAAGTCAGCGGAATGCAACGACAAAGTGTTGACCTTTTGAAGCTTCAACAGGAATGTAACTAGCGGCCTCGCTTCTTTAGTTGACTTTCCACCCGTGTTGGGGTAAACCCACCATGCCCCCGGATCGCTACATGATGTCTTGCCTGGAAGTAGTGTAAATGGTCGAGCTCCGATTTATGTGAATAGGGATAGTCTGCCGAAGTCCTTCTGATTCCCTGCGGTCCTAGGTACAGCACAAAATAATCTATTTGGATAAAATAGATGTACGTTTTACATGACCTATTGATCTGAGTTAGGCATGGAGAATTTTCCCTAAGGTGACCCCGGTTAAAATTTTGACTCACTAAAGAATTGGTATGCGTTTAGGTGACGTTTTGCGATTTGTTTATTCTCGGTTTGTTTGAAAATTTGCAGCCTGGTAGAATATTCGGCACTCATGCCGCTCATGAGGCCAAACGGACCTGAGATATAGGATGAAACACATATTCCCTTATAGGCTCAACTGAGTCCTAGAGCGGAACAGAGATTTGACGTTAACGTTGTGTTAAATAAATTTAAATGACAGAAGATGAACAAATTTTTAAGATCATGACTACTTGATACTAGGGTCATTGGTTCTGGCTCGAGACACCAACGCTCTGTTTTGATTTCTTTGCTTTTATGGTTGTTTGGTTTTCATATCCGTTCTTTGATTTGCATAATATAGGCATGGTAATATACAATGTGCAAGGTCTGATAATCCGGCTTTTGTCTCACAGGCTCGCCCCTAGGGAACTGGTCTAAGAAAATCACCTAACCTTTAGCGAGATTTCCCTTCAGGCTTTTTGCAAGAATAACGCTGACCGATCGAGGGACTTTCTCGTAGTAGGTACGTGTTTACGTTTTAACCGTGGCACACGTAATACCATTCCAAAGTCATCTTCGGTACTAGGCGTGGAGATAAAATAAAACTTCTCGTTCGTCATGGTGGAAGGCACTCGGTATTATTGTCCGTGCGATGGGAGAATGCGGGTGAGAGACGGATATTTGCAACATAGACCTACTTAGGAATGACAACAGTTATCAATAATCAGACCCCAAGATGGGTGCACTAGGTGAAATAAAATCGCCAGGATCTCGGAGCGCGTAAGCTTCGGGGACGTAAGCGGGGCCACGCCGATGAAGCTACGTGCTCTAATAGTATAGGGTATTTCAGAACTATGCAGCGCTCTTCCCTGAATAAGGACTCACCGTTCTTTTCTGTCGGCTTGGCACGGCTTACGTCTCTGGACCATGCGAGTGATGGTTTAAGCACTGATCGTATTCTCGAGACATCACCTATCGCCATGTTTATATGGAGCATATCTCAAACCAGGAGCGACCTGCCCGACCAGAGTATAGAGCTGTTCGGACTTCATATTCAGTACGTAATAGCCATATTTCATATCTGAACGGTCAGCCGCGTGAATAGTAGCTAATGTGTTTTGGCATAGGACTCGCCCCTATGGCAGGATAATAAAAGAGTCGCGTTAGGAACATAATGTGGAGTACCGCGGAATTAAGCAGGGACACTGGATTTTCCTGCCGTTCGTCTGAATTGTACCGCATTCTATTTAGTTTTCGTATACATGCATTACTTTATGCCAAATCTGATCCAATGATTATGACCAGATTTTGATCTGTATAGTATCCGTAATGACATCCATTATGCATATCGTTTTAGTGTTTTCGCTTCTGTTAACTTAAGCATCATGGATCTCTGAGGCCTCACCGATAATCTTCGTTTCCCCTCGCACCCGACTAATACTCCCACAGACCCTCCTCGGCAAGGCAATCCGCATTACAGTGGCCGTGAATTCTGGTAGCGCCGCGTGCTACGTGGAGCGTATTTCGAAGCACCGCAGGACGTTTCCTTTTCTGTGTTCTATAGCTGAGCGTGGCCTCGCTAAAATTGGTGCAGAAATCGTTGTTCTTCGGTCCGCTACTGTACGGGATCGTATTCATTCTTCCCCTTGCCGCATTACCACCCATTTGCCCCTTCCCCGCTTTGTGATCGTAGAATTTCCCCGGCAATGATTAATGGCATTGCTCGACCTGCTGTGTATTATATACCTATTTTGTAACATACATGTTATCGAATAAAGGTTAGAAAATTTACTTTGGCGTTATGTGTTGTTAATTGCAACAGCGTTATATGTCCCCGGCTCCGTCCGTTTGGACTAGTCATCCCTACTCGCCGTACGGATCGGAATATCCAAAGCCCTGACGCGTACAGTTCGCTACCCATGTTAATATAATAAACGACGGGAGTGCGAGAAGGGCCCATGAAACTGATCACAAAACTGCCTATCGGATCAATATTCGCATACCTCGCCAAAATTTACCAGGAAAACGGTAGTGTTCACAGTAAGAAATTATCGTAAATAGATCTTTGACCGCGAGCTTCCGACGTTAAACACTCAGGGAATGAAGGAACCCTGTGGGGGCCACATAGGCTATAACCAATGGATGAAATCAATCAAACAACTAAGCGAGGTGAACTCAAATTTCCTACACTGTTTCCAATGCTCATTCGAGCTCAATACGAACATAGGCCGAATTAAACAACTTCCATATGAGCTTAAAATAGGGAATATTGGTTTGGCATTATGACCTACGAGCAGGTTTCGATGGCAACCTCCCTGTGGAACCTCCGCAATCATACCATTTACTAGACACGTGCGCAACCAATCGGGCGGGGTCCGAAAACACCTCGTGAAGCGCTCCTGCGACTTGCTAAGCTCCATAGCTTCTTGGGTCTGACCAAGAAAAGTGCCAAAATTGCAAAATTCATGGTTCACCCTTGAGGTTATGATATCCGTGGTCGTATGGACATGGTGTTAGGAAGTGGCGCCATGCATTTGCGTACCGTTATTACAGTTTTTGGTTGTGTGGTCGTTTATATAGTCCGCACATCGGATGGTTTGTTCTTTTAATTCATCTACAGTCGCCACATTCTTGTTTCGTCAGTGTGTATTCATTCAAAGCCGGTTTGCCTCAAACTATTTCTTCACTTTCGGTTTAAGGGCTTAGCAGAATAATGTTAATTTTCAGCACTAATACAATGTTGAATCGCTCTTTAAAAGTAACTGCTGACTTGTAGGTACACAATTCTTATAAATTGCAACGCTCCATTCTATGAAAGCACCGAGAAACGGTTTTTATGAAGACAATAATCACCTAATGTACTCTACAAAGTTAAAAACGTTGCGTATATTTCAACGGTGCAACGTGTTGAAGTTGAAATCTTTTTGACCAATTTCTGTTAGGAAAGCGAGGGACACAATCTTATCAAAAAAATCGGTACTACGACTTGTTTAAAATACGGGTTTTTGGTTTTGCCTAGGGAAAGCATTGCCAGTGCAAGACGTTTATTCAATATCGCCGCAGTTATAAATAGATGTTTGATATAAACTTTACAGTCTACGTAATACTTTTAGTATCACTTGGCATCGACGACTACAGCTCAATTTAGACGGATTTTGGACCAGTAAGGGCAAGTACAATGCATTTTCCGCAGTCAGTGCTGCTATGGAAAAGCTTTGGACTTCAATCCAGGAACTTTCAACACTTTAAATGATCGGAAACCTTAAACAGTGTCACTAATTTTATTCATTTATGGGTGTTAAAGCAACATTTCGCCAATTTTCATCATATATAATTATTGAAGGTCCTACATTATACTTAGGGTGCGGGTGTTGGTGTCCCCTTTTGTAGGAATCGCAACCAGAGTTGCCGAATTACAAGCCTTGAATTACTTCCGACACGGAAACTAAGTTTACCTACAAACGGGCTCGAACTCGACACTCGAACTGGTGCTTGTGAGAACTGCCCCTGTGCCAACGACACCACACTGTCACAAATATTATGAGTAACTGTATAAATAATATATGAAATTTAATTAGACAGAGGTCTAGCAATTTAGTTAATGTTGATAATTTTTGTTGCAAAATCTTATATATATGCATGCATATATAATACATATATATATTGTTAATTTTGCACATTCTAGTTTACCATATATCAAGCAGTATAACTCTATTTATTAATGACTACATGACATCTAAGCGGCAGACTCAAATGAGCTAAATTTGACCCTATAGGTTTAATTTACTAATTATCTAATTGCTTTTAAGCGGTGCATCTGAATTTAAGCTTAAAACTTTGAGCATCTATGATGATTCGAGCTATATTTGTTGCAGGTGGCGACTTGTGGGTTTTACACTATTCAGCAGAAGACAAGAAAGTATTTTGCCTAAACGGAACTGGACGCTCAGGCTCAAAATTTACAAATACAAACATTCAACGAATAGGAATAGCAAACGCTGTCCCAAAAAGGCATGCTGCAACAATTACTGTGCCAGGTTTGTTAAAGAGTTTCTAGTGCAAAATTCTACAACTTTCAGAAGAAGGCTCTAAAATTTATGTGTTACAGTAATTGGAATCTGCAAGTCGAATATACTGTCCGCTAGTTAACTTATTCTTGTCCAGAGGTATTTCGATTGCTATGTAGTTACGTTGCTGAACCATCAACAAAGACTTTAGTTGGACATACTCAAGGATATTCCAGAAAATATATTAATAACGCATGTTTATTCTTAACCACAGGATTACAGGTCGGTATTTCGTGGAAATTCTGAAATAATGCAGACTTTAAATTTATTTAATTAATGAATTTAAATTTAGTAACTTAGTGACCGGAAATTCTAAAATTTTGATGTGCTGCTGTGACTGTCGTTAATAATGAAATATTTAACTAGGAACTTGAATTGCTTTGTATCAAAACTATTGCTAAAATGAGGTTTTGCAGACAACAGTTATATTTTGTTTAAGGTGCCGTTGCCGGTTGGTTTGATTACCATCAGCGCTTTGGATCTAAAAACATTCCTATTTCAACTTTATTGAGACATGCTGCAGAAACCGCTGAAGTCGGTTATAAGATAGGCAAGTAGATTTCACTTTCTATGCAGTGATTTGTTTCAAGGGCTAACAACTTATGATTCAGTGGTTTATCTGTAAAGTACCGGATTTGTGTAAAGTATTTTTCATTTCGTGCAGCTACAAAACACATTTGACTAAGGTTGTGCAATTATCAAATCTAGCTCATGTTCAACTATCGTTATTATCACTGTTAGCCGACAAAGGAAATGCTGCTAAATCAAAGCTTATAACTCTGATATGCGACACGATTTTGTATCATGTCAACTTTAACGATATAATCAACGGTTAATATTGTCTAGTGGCTCCTTGAACTACGGGTACATAACGGTTATCGTCCTGCTCCTATATGTGCAGAACTGACTGGTGCTGATTCATTTGCTTTATTTTAGTATAAAATTATATTTTTCATCAGTTTCTAAATTTTCCTTGTTTTCAGGTGTTGCTAATACGAACCAACACATACAGAAAGGCCTATTTGAATTTTCGGAAGTTTTATATTAATTTTCATTTATGTAAGCAAATTGATCATTGTTAAATATGATCCTGTCAGTTTAGCAATTGCTCCCGCTTTTCTTTTTCGGCTTAAAGTTTCTTGACGAGAATACAAATGAACCCAGATATCTACTTAAGCTGACAAAAGTCGATTTGTACGTGTGCCGTCTGTCGCCGAGTGTATTCTGTGTATCCCTAATTCTATTAGGGCTAATTCCCTAATAAGTGAAGGAAGGTATTTATATAATTGTTACTGACTAATTAAATTATTTTTGTAACAGCTATCGGAAAACGGATGTTTTAGTAGCAATTTTTATGCAACCAAGTATTAGATAAAATTCAGCCTATGTCCAATTGTCATTTGTCGAATCGCCGTTCATAAACGACCATCAACTTGTGATGCGAGAATAGGGGTAAATTCGATACAGTCAGATTTCTTCGAAAATTCACCTGTAACGCTTTAATACCTTGTGGCGTCAACTGGCACCAGTACGATGTTGTATTAACTGAGCTTATGGTGCAGTTTATATTTGAGCCTGTGCTGTTTTATGATTGCTTTAGGATTTTTCTTTAGCAGATAATGCAAGAACTTCTAATAGGCAGATTGCCTTCGTACGCTGGCACCACTGGGCATTGAAGCGTCACCCAAGCGATAGTCAAATTTTGATTAACAGTTTTATGCCCAAATTAATATCTGTATCTTGATTTGCACTAATGAGTTTTTGACTATTTCACGCCGGCTCCTTAGTCCCGGATACTGATTGCATGATGCTGCGGCGTTTGGACGAGTTTCCTAACCTGGTGTATTATTAACACTAGAAATCCTGAAATACGATTATACCTCCAATGGCGAAAGGTGGTCAATTGACCACCTGTCATATTTTGACGTGGTGTGTCTGTGTAATGCACTAATAAGGCTAGATTTCGGACCCTATGCGAAACGTTTTACAGTATTGATAATATATATGGTTATATTTTTCTTTTCAGGCCATCTATAAAATAATTTAATTCATTTGCTTAACGCTGAAGTTTCTATATAATCTTATATCCTAAGTAGAAGTGGTGATATATCAATATGGCAGCAAGATTCCAACGCAAATTCACTGCTGCCGAGGTGTTACAGCAGCTGCAGTCCTTAGATGATGACAAAAGCGGCGATGAGAGTGATGGAGCTGAAGATGAAAGCCATGGGGCTGCGGCGAGCTCAGACGACGAACCGGTAAAATCAGCTCACAGATCAAAAATGTCAGCGGAATTAGATAGTGACTCTGATGGAAGCACTGAAGACGACGACGCTGCCTCGGCGCCACCAGCACAAAAGAAGGCTAAACTGGCCGCAAAGCATCATGGCCATACGGCGTCTGAAAACGTAAAATGGGTCCGAATGCCTTGCGATCCATCCGAACCACCGGGTCGGAATCAGGCTCAGAACGTATTCAGAGCGACTTCTGGGGTGTCCGCGTTCGGAAGATCTGTCGAAGCGCCGATTGATGCATGGCGAATTTTAGTTGATGAAGGATTGCTTCGATTTATTCAGAAGTGTACAATGGAATATTCAGCCCAGATTAAACCACACTGGACAATTTCCGAGACTGATATCGATAAGTTCATCGGAATTTTGTATCTTCGAGGGCTCATGAATCAGCGTAACTTTCCCGTTGCCTTGTTGTGGTCAGAAGAATATGGTAATAAAGCCATCAAAGACACAATGTCACGCGATCGATTCAACGAGATCAAAAGATATATAAGATTTGATGTCCGCCAAACACGGAAGCGACGCCTAGAAAACGACAAGTTTGCCTTATTTTCCCAAGTTCTAAGTCGGTTCGTTCGGAATTCTCAGCTGGCATATAAGCCGGAATCGTCTCTCACCGTCGATGAGCAACTGTTTCCCACGAAAGCCAGATGCCCATTTACGCAGTATATGCCAAACAAGCCCGACAAATTTGGAATCAAATTTTGGATTCTGGCAGAAGTGGAGACCAAATATTGCCTCAACATCCAGCCTTATGTTGGAAAAGATGACAGCCGGACGACGGGATTGGGCGAACATGTTGTTCTCAAGCTGATGGAACCTTATTACAATTTGGGCTACAACGTTACCACCGACAACTTTTTCACTAGCTACGCGTTGGCCCAGGCACTGCGCAAGAAAAATACATCGATTGTGGGAACCCTTCGCTCCAACAGAAAAGAAGTTCCCAAAGGACAGGAGTTGCAGTTGCACGACAGCGCCTTTTATGAGTGTGACAACGTCACTCTGGTCTCGTATCGAGCAAAGAAGAAGAACAATAAAATAGTTCATCTGCTGTCAACACTGCATCGTGGATCAAAGGTTGGCGAAGACAAGAAAAAATTGCCCGAAATCGTGGCATACTACAACACAGAAAAATGCGGTGTTGATATGTTGGATTCCATGTGTCGTCAGATGTCAACTAAGTCGCCATCACGACGCTGGCCGTTTGCCGTATTCTGCAATTTGCTGGACATAGCCGGAGTCAATGCATGGATTTTGTACACGAAAGTTACTGGCAAAAACATCAGCCGGCGGGAGTTCCTGATGGAGTTGAGTAGGGATCTGCGGAATGTTGGTTCAGAACCTGAGAAAAGTGATTCAGGAGACACGATGTCGGAAGGTTCCAAGTTGTCCCGACGCACGTTGTGTGGTGTTCGGGCGCGGTGCACAAAGAACAAAACAGTCACGAAGTGCCGTATCTGTCGGCTTCCCGCGTGCGGAAAGTGCATGGCGGATATCTGCATGAACTGCGGCCGACAAGAATAAGTATGGATTTCTTGATTTACTGAACTTGAAAATTCTACTATCCACATAAACAGTACAACAATTCTTGTTATTTTCTAATCATAACCATATTCTCTGTTCACAAACATTGCAATGAACGATTATCATACTAGAATCTGACGCATTTAAATGATAATTTCGTTGGTGGTCAATTGACCACGTCCCGCACTTCTAGGTATTATGTGTGTTTTTCCATGTTTTAAAGCGCGCCCTGATGTTTTGATAATATCTCAATAAAGAACACCTATAGCCATGTAAAGTCAGCTAGTGTTGCTTTGTTACCTTTTCAGAACATCGCATAGCAAAGAGAACAAATAGCTAAAGTGGTCAATTGACCACCTCCGTACTTCTAGTGTTAAAGCGGCGTCGGATCCGTCGTAATTAGTATAGGAGTATGCAGCAACATGCGCAATAAGTTTTACTGAAAACGATTGTCTACCTGGATTAGCCACACATGGCATCGTAGAATATAATGGCCTAGCTTTTCTCTAATCAGTAAACCACCGTCACATCAAACTGCTGCGATGGAATCTGTTATCGAAAACGGCATGCAAACTTTATCTGGAACTATAATCTGGAGTACATAATTTTCTACAGCCGATCTTGCTAACATAGAACGCACAGTGTGCCAAGTGTTGTCATTTCTGAAAATACTGTTATATTTATGAGTAATTTGACAACCCGCGATATAATAAGTGATTCTAATAATAGGTAGCAACTTGAATTGCTTACAACAATATGAACGCTTTATATTCTGCTATGGCGGTCAGGTTCGGATTTATCGGTACACACTGTACGCAGCTGCGTAGGCATTTTCCATTCAGGGGCCTCCCCGGCCGTCGTTCGGGGATATTTTCACTATCAGTTAATAATCTATCGCGACAGGTTTTTTTGCAGAACCATTAGAAATCGTTCACGAATTATAGAAACCTGATTATATTTTGTACTTATCGTCATCAACTTTATAACTAACTCTAAATCTAATGTTTTTGCTTTAAGGCTTTAATGCTGCAGTATTTATTGAATAATTTAGTCGTTTAGGATCTGGTTTTTTCCGATCTGGATGCTCATAAGAATATGTAATATCTTACAGTGGCTATCAATCTCAAAAATGCCTTGCAAGTTCGTAAAACACCTTTCTGAAATGTAAGCGTAAATCGGAAAATGCTGTGAAAATTGCCGAAACTGTCAAAAAATGTTCTCGAATGACTGACTTTTTTTCTAAGCCTGGAAATTCACAAAGCTCAGAACTATTCCCTGATTCTGATCCTAAAACAAATGTCGAATTTAATCCGCCATCCATAGTATTTGCCTTCAGTTGAAGTGCCACAGAACATTCAGAACACTTCCTCGGATTAATCCACGTGTGACAGATTTTCTCTGGCCGACCAGCTGTACTGGATTGGAAAAGGTCCATTGTCTTGGCCGAACCGGACAGCGTCACTCAAACCATCCGAAAGAACGATAAGTGGAACTGTTCGAATGTTCAACCGACACAATTTCACCACAGATCTGTCCAATGGCGAGAGCACTGAAAGGCAATGGTTAGCCTACTCACCCGCTACAGGTAACATGTACTGCTTCTGTTGTCGAATTATGTCTCCTGGAGCATCAACTAGGTATGTCCAACGTGGAAGGATACTCAGACTGGTCAAACTGCGCGAATCTGTTAACTCGCCATGAAGTTTCAGCTGAGCATTGGAAATGAGCAGATATGCAGCTCAAAAGTGCAGGCGGTGCGGTCGGCAGGCCTATCACTGATGCGATAGTACCATTATTGATGAGCTCATTTTACTTATGGGACAAGAAGTTCTTCATGTGGTTTGTGAAGATGTGCGAAAGTCAAAATACTCCAGATTTACGCTGGACTCCACGCCGATGTTAGTCACTGCGACCAAATGTCGTTAACTCTTCGTTACGTGAACGTCAGAGGTGAATCGCAAGAATGCTGTGCTTGCTTTTTCGCCGTACATCCCTGGCTATTTTTGAGTCCGTGAGTGAATTCTTGAACCGTTTGGGTATGGAAATAAGGAACTGTCGTGGACAAAGTCATGGCAATACCTGCAACATGTGAGTGCAATACGGAGCGGTGTAAAAAAAGATCAAATCTCAGTTCCAGTAAGCCTTGTATGCCCCTTGTGCTAATCCTTCCCTTAATCTCGTCTGCGTTCAGTGTGCCAAATGTTGCTTAGAAGGCATCAAATTTATCGTTTTCCTTAAGGAGCTTCACATATTCGGTGCCTCCTCCACGAAACATTGGAGCAAGCTAACGTAAAACATATCAGGTATATACTACGAAAGCGCAACTTCTCACCTTGAAGCGGCTCAATGACACCCGATGGCATAGCTACTACAAACAGTAGTCTCCATCCAAACTGTGGAAACTACTATACGGCTATTGGTACCGCGAACCAAGCTATGCAAGCAGCTGATGTGGACTTACGAAACGTGGTTAGCACGTTTGACTCGCTATATGAGTTTTCTGGTGGCTTACATAACAACTTTGATTTAGTCGAAGAGTGTGCTGTTACCTTCATGTCTTCGATTTCAAAAGAGTATAGCAGTGACAAGAACGCGAACCATAAGCCGAAGGTGATTTTTGGTGGTGATGAACCTGTTTCAATAACACTTCCAGGCCGGCAGAAGTTTCTGGTTAGCACATATTATATAATCGTGAATCGTTTAATTTCGGAGCTTGACAAACGGAAATTGGCTTACAACGGCTTAAAACTTTCAAGTGTTTGTACAACCTGTTGTCAGCACACGCGTTGCCTCGTGCGACAGTAAAATAATTACTGTTATCTTTTCCAAAAACCTTAGCCAGAACAGTTACGACGAATTTGAACAATTACGTTGTTTTCAGTTTACTTGTCAAAATCAAAGCTCCAGCTGTCCTGAAAATTGCTAAGATCACTGCCGTACATCATGCTGCCGAAAAACCCTCGAGAAGCGCTGTGTTATCTCGCCAAAAATTCACTTGTCGCCGGGGCCTTTCCCAATGTCGCTTATCAATATCACTTCGCATCTACATGTCCATTAGTGTATCGGTTTACGAAGCTGAACGCTCGTTCTCTCGGTTAAGCCGTATTAAAAACTGTTTCCGATCCGCGATGAAGCAGGACCACTAAACGCTGTAGCAATTCTCTCTTCGGAAAGCGACTTGATAAGCAGCTGCCTGGTGAAGTTGTTATCTAAAAATTTGAAAAAGCAGGAAGTTCGAAAAGTGAGGATTTGACGTAACAGTTGTTTAACTTTTGTTCTCATTTTCCTAGATTGTTGTATTAAATTATCAGACAGGTTAGCCTGCAGGAATAGTTTTGCGAAACCTAAAGCCACGTAGTCGAACAATGCTTTAACCTTAACCGCTTTTCAAGCACATCAGCGTATTAATTGAACGAGTGAATAGCAATTGATTAATTCAAGACCCACGGCACTCAAACTATACGCTGTAAGATCTTTAGGTTTGGAAGCGTGTAAAATTTTATAAAACAATAGTAATCTTAGTGCCCATAACGGTATATATATTTGCGCCTCTACTTCTGTTGTGGCGCGTTCAGAATGTTCATGTATAAGTTTGCCCTATTTCAAAACAGCGCATGTCTGCCTATACCGTTCTGATTTTAAAATGCATATAAACGCATCATCTAACTGCTGAGGATATAGGCTGGCGTCAAAAAATCTGCAGCTTGAATAGCATAAACTATTATAATTTTTCGCATTTCGCACAAACTTATTATCGACTCAGTCTTAACCTGATTGAGTCTCATGTTTTCCGAACTAACAGGTAAATGGATGTAAAACAGTTCTTTACTTGTTTTAACGTTTATATACACGTGTTGCATTCAGAAGATTGTGCAGCAGCCCACTGGTCTTCCTGCGTCGATTCTTCTGCGAAAAGCTTATGTCCGGATTTAAACCGCAAACCAATCGCCGGACAGGCTATCCGGCTGCCCAGCCTTGCGCGAGCATACAAAGAGCTTTTGAACTTTGGGAAGGAAGCATTTTATTGTGGAAGAATTTCGGAGGATATCCAGCAGCTTATGACTGTAAGGTGCTACCAATTAATTATGTGAATTGCTAGCAACATTTGTAAATTGGCAATTCTCTGCCAATACACGATAGAAATACAACATGATTGTTTTCGAGAACCGAAAATACCTTTGAAATACGGATTAAATATCCTAAAACAACATTACAGTTATAGTAACTTAGTAGTTTTGGCTATATTTTTAGTCTTCTGCATGCAAAATTTTACTTGGTCAGTTGAGCAGAACTTCGCAAAACAAACTGCGGCAGTGGTTCCCAGAGCATTGTTTTAAGTCAAAAGTATAAAACAGCTGCCACTCAATTTTCGCCAGTGCTACGAGACGACGATAGCTAGTAGATTAGTGAATTTCGCGAAAAACGGTCAATAATTATGTTTGGTAAAAGCATTGGGTTTCACACCGCCGCTTGCTTTGAGCAGGTCTCGTAGCTAACGGTCAAACTGTGATACTTAACATGCAGGAATTGCCATTCTGTGTTTGTACAATAATGGGCAAAACAATAACCCTATAGTCAAGTATAGGTAAATAGTAGCACGTTAGACAGTATTGCAAAGACCCTACCACACAGCGGTTATTAATTTGTTTGAACCACGTCCGTTATAAGTTTTGAGTGTTTAACAGAGTTTATACAAAAATGATTTGATTAAACTACATTAACTAAATTTGTATGGTTTGATAATTATTGCTACCTGAGAGTAATACGACTTTCAAAACATGGTCTCCAGCACTGTTTACAACTGTATTTGCATTTGATATATAACTGAAACAAGCGTTAAGTTCGCGCAAACTCGTTCCATTCAGAGTTACCAGATATAATGTATTACATACACTGTCCCTATCTACACATTTACCACATTCAATAAAGTATTTTTCTCCAACAAAGGATGATTATAGTTTTCCCGCTGAGCTAAAATTACTGCATGTATTTGTTTGAAAATCAGTGGTTATAAATTATATACACATGGTGGTAATGGAGCTAAAGAAAATTTCCATTGATATGGTTTTGAAGGTTTAAGTAATTTTTAGCACTTGCGTACATACAGTTGGGTGGAGATATGTTTGTTGAGCTCAGAATTTAAGGTCTTGGAATTATTGTTTCTTTATCCGTTCTTTCATATACCTCGAATATTCATTTTCGAAAATAATTATTCATATTTCTAGAAAGTACAAGACCCGTGGGAAAATTATCTTTTGTTCGGTGCATTATCGTATCGGTTTTACATCAGTACAGGGTGGGTCTACCGCTAGCGACGATCATTATTCCCAGGGATTTTGCTTCAGAAAAATTTTCTTCGCAGCTATTAAATATCAAAAACTCCCGTTAACAGCACCTAATCAACAAAAGAACTTTTATACCTGGATTCTACGTCACTTAACATGAACTGAATAAAGGCGTGTTTACACGCTCAAACTTTTTGCTCAAATTTTGATCAAAATTTGTGTTCAAATTTTGATCAAAGTTTGAAAGCATCTGTTTTGCAGTTTTGGTAAGTTTGAATGTATGAACACTGTTCAAACTTTTCAAGGATATTCCTGTAGCGAATCACCGACAAGATTCATTACATGAAAAAGTTTGAGATCAAATTTTGTTCTCAAATTTTGAAATATCGCAATTTTTCGTTACAAATTACCGTCAAATTTTGAACTCAGAGCTTGAGCTCAAAATTTGAGCAAAAAGTTTGAGTGTGTGAGCACGCCTTATGTTTTACTCCTTGTTCAAAAATTTTTAAATATAACAACAGATTTGCATTAAATGTTTTGTACAACATGTATTCTATTGCGTTGACTATTTTAATCTAAGTAGCTAGATCTATTTTAGTAGCAAATGTTATAGAGCTATTGAAATGACCATTAAAAAGAGAGTTATAAAAGCGCAAGAAATTTGCATACTGAAGCTCAGGTGCAGGACTAAGAGTTCCCAAAATCTCCTACAGCTGTATATAAATATAAATGTACCCTTTTTAAACGAAATACCGTTTTTAGTCTGGATATTCGTAGATATATATTCACAGATTAATTCAATGCTGCAACCGCATATAGGCGCTTATCGCGATAGCGTACATTACTTATTTGGCTCAACATGGGCAACGTTGTACCAGATCAGTTGCAAGTATATTTGTCGCAGCGTTATATACATGTTTAAAGTTGTATTTTAATTTCGCAAATTTTTAAAGTTCATATCAAAGAGTGTCGACTTTTTAAAATTCTGCATGAGCAATAACAACCGCTAGCACTGGAGAACTCTGAGTCTTCCACAGCAGTCTGCGCACCCCCATAATAATTCCAACATCAAGTATATTAGTAACATTACGCCGCACGCAGTAAAATCTTTTCTCAATCACAACTAGCTAATTGAATTGTTACATAACTGCAAACCATGACTAACGAAAAAGAAACAAGAAATGATACATTTTATGCTACACTGCGCGTAGCTAGTTAGCTAACAGTGGCTTTACCTTTCCAAATTTGTAATTTATATATGGGTTGTGTCATGGTTAATAAATTAATGCATCCACGACGCATATCCGCTTCTCGGTCAACTTTTTTAGTGAACCTTATTTAGACACACTACTGAATTTTTTAATTCTAATCCCTGTAATTATCGGATTTTGTTTAGGAAATTGATGGATGTATCACTAAGGAAGACTTAGCCGCTCATTCCACTTCGTGGGTGGAGCCAATATGGATAGACTATGGTTCCCAATACTTTGGCAAATGTCTACGTATATACGAAAATCCCCTCAACTCTCAAGCTATAGTAGCGTTGGAAGCACTGAATATATTACAACAGTTGGAATACAACTGGTTGCCAAATATTACCGATTACGCGGCTGCAGACGTAGATAATGTCATGGAATCCCAAGATTTAGCAAAGAATTACAACAATGGCTCTGGTGATAAACGCTATTTACCACGGCAACACAAAACCAGTGTGTATTACAACGCACTATTGAACAGTCTACAAATAGCGTTTCACGACTTTGCTCAAATTTGGACAGCTAACTCCAGATATGTAACGGAAGGGCGCTGGAAGTACTTGCTGTCCCAGACACACGCTGCAATGCACGCGAACACTCTTTCACCGAACATCAGGTACGTGTCAGTGATTGTTTATTTTATGTTGTATACATTAACGTAAGTACTTTACGGCTAGTGACACAAAAATATTTTTCAACTCAGAGTCTCTCATGTTTTGTCAAATTAGCAAACTCGTAAATCTGATTGAAATACATCAGTGTGCACAATAAGTTGAATTTTTCAGCTTTCTGTGTGTGCATCAGGATGTACCAACAAAAATAGCTAAAATTAGAAGTCGGTTAGGTTTAGGATGTCGGTTGGATTTATACAAATGTAATGGGCTTAATATAATTTTAGCGTAGTCGGTTTGTTTAGATACACAGGTTGTTGCTGTAGGGATTAGACCATACACAGGTGCCTTTGCTGTGAACTGTATTTAAGGCGCCACAGAAAAATCGTACAGTACGTGAATGTTCGACTTGTTATACAACGATTTTGGTCTGATATCAAACCTTGAATTGTACCGCTAGAGATAGTAGTATACAGCGGCGAATTGTGTGGCACTTATTATATTCATCTGTTTGATGTCACGGGCGTTTTAAAGTCCAGCCATTATTTTACTTTGGAGAGAGTTGTCCAACTCCGGATGTACCTTTGTTTTTGTATTTAAGAATACTGATCCATTTTCTTTCTACTTCATCAAACATACATACATATTTACTGGCATATTTTTGTTTTTAAGTACTACGAATACAAATCCTTTTTGCTTCTAACTCGTCAAAACATTGCTATTCAGTTGCGTAAACATGGTTTCCAATACAAATCTCGAATCTGAGTGATTAGTTTTCTCAACAGTTTGCTATATTGCTTTAACTTTTGCCACCGTGGTTATTGTGTAGATATCAAATATATCTACTATGAGTAGGTCGAGTCGGAAATACGCTGGCTATAGGTTCAGTGTGGGTTACTGCGACAAGGATACGACTGAGTTTATCATTCACAACTATTTGCGTAAAAACCTTTGAGTTCTTATTTCACTGGTCCACCATCAGTTCAAAAAAATTACAATCGTCGGAATTAATGCCAATGTAGTGTCAGAAGCATTGTGCTTTAATGACAGAACAGAGTAAATTTAAAGTTATAATCCACCGTGGCTCTATTTCGAGGCTGGCTCTATTTCGAGTGATTTTATTTTCGCCTCTTTGATTGCATACTTTTATAAGGTTAAAAGTGACAGCCTGTTGAGAAGAATAACACTTTATCACAATCTCCATTATTTTATAAAAACGGTTGGCTATTTCATGATTGAATTTGGAACAATCCTACCAACAATTTGTGAATATTATACTGTTCCTTTTAGCCATCCAACGTATTATGTCCCTATTCGTTTCCTGGTCGTTTTCGGTTGGAATCAGATCCCGTAATTTGTTACTAAATTTTATGAAAACTGTCATATTGGTTTCAAACCTTAGAATTCCGAAACAGGGGATCGTATGTACCCTGTTTGTGAATTTTGCAGGGGTTAGTGCATAATTTTTGATCCTATACCAAAACCCTCGGATGTAGGGACAAACAAGAACTGAACCGTCTGAAAAAAGAGTCGCGATATATATACTTATCGGTTATATGGAAATGTTGAGCTTGTTACTTTTTGCAACACTCATCAGCAATAACGCTAACATAAGCAAAAGCAAGCAAGTTAGTTTCTTAACCAAGTATTGATAGGTGAATTTTGAGTTATCAAGGTAAATTTCAGTTTAAAAACAGTGTGAGTAAATTGTTATACCTTGGCGAAAATGCAACATATCGAAAGTAGAATTTTATTTACATATGTAGCATTTTAGCCTTCAATCTGCCCATGCCGAAAAAGTACCGTCAAACGTTGGTGATACATCATATTTCTCAATTGTCGATAAATATGGAAACGCCTGTTCCGCGGTTTATTCCAACTACATGGGATTTGGCACGCATTTTACACCCGGAAATTGGGGATTTACTCTCCATAACCGCGGATACGCTTTCTGGGACATCATGCAAGGTCGTCATTTCGAACCAAAAGTTAGACCTGCACATACGCTAATGGCCGGCATTATAACACATCGTGCCAGTGATGGCGTTGACTTGACAGAGGAACTGGTTTCAAGTTTCGGCGTTATGGGCGGTCAAAACCAACCACAAGGCCATTTACAGGTTTGAATAGTCAGTTTTATTTTAGTTTTGTGATACTATAATAATTTTGCCTAAACCTGGCATCGCGCACTTATTTACAAAAACTGTATTATGTGACTGTTGAAATAGCGCATGATATTGGCTATTTTGATACATTTCCTTCTCTGAATTATCATAATATTGTAGTACTGACTTGCGGCGACGTAGTTCCCGTTTGCCAGATTACCACGCAGCATTTTTAAATCGTGCTAAATCAACCATAATATCACTAAAATCGTGCAACTGCAATTACATTAGCTCACTTGCTGCGGTATTGGTAGGATTGTTGCACGGTGTGTTGCCACTGTAACTGCAGTTACACAAACACAAATGTCGAAAATATGTCATATATGCTGGTATGTCCCAAAAGTTTGACCTAAGTGCGCTTGCGAACAGTGTGTCTTCCTATAAATAGGTCATTATGTTAATAAGTTTATGAATGTATATATAATATTTTTAACTTAAAAATGTCAAGAATGTCCACGAACAGTAAATATAGTTAAATTTAAATGCCGATAAAACATAATTATGTTGGGGTTCGCCAACCCTAATTCCACAGTTTCGAGGCAACATGACGGATAAAGGCCACCTAGGTATTGCGAACAAATTGCGACACATACCACTCCAATAAGATACATGGTAAAACGTGCCAAATTGGAGAGTAATATGTAGTTGTAAGTTTTTGCGCTAAAGGTTGATCATATCATTTCTTGGTTATTGCAGTAATCATGATTTTTTATCACACCACCTATAGGTCATGAATAGATGGACGGATATCTCTAATCTTTTGTCGTATATGACGATTAATCTTCGTCACATTTGTCAAAAGCATTTATTTGTATATTTTCTTTTCCATGCACAAGGATTAATCATTCCCCAGTTTTAGGCTGAAGTTAAATCGAATATTGCTGTTTCCATCAACAACAGAATACCAGCAAAAGCGATTTGGTAAAACTTTCACAACACATGTGACCTGCGGTATTGCAACTACACGCCTAGTATATAACCAATAAATCATTTAGTAACTGAATAAGAGGGCAAAAATAACCAATATTGTGTCAAAATCATGTTGATACCGCGGGAGTCATTATAGCTTGAATATGATTGGGGACAGTTGGTTTAAATTTTGAAACTGGGTAAAACTGCAATTTGCTTGCTATATCGCCATCCTGGCATCGTACAAACTACAGGATAAATAGCTCATATTCCAAAACACATTCTTGTACCAGGATTCGCCTATACTTCGTTGTTACACTCTAAAATCACTGAATCAGATTTGCCCAGAATAAGGCAAATTTGGCTCATTCTGGTCCACCTGGCCCTCACTGAAATCGAGCGTGGCCTCAGGTAACTCAAAATGAGCCAACTCTGGCTGAACGTTTTTGCAGTGTATAATGGCTTTGAAATTGCTGGCTGCGTTTTGCGATAGTTTTTGCTGTTTTTGTATCGGTGCTGTCACTGGTGTGTTCTAATGAGTTCAATCTGAGGCTTCAGATATGGCTGTGAAATATAAGGCGTAAATATTTTCCGGACCCGATCCAGCCTATCTTTTTGTTTTATCTGGCAAACCAATGTTGAAAAGCGAATCGATGGCGCAAATCGCAACGGTCTCAGCGCTACATCTAGTATTCCGCATTTATGGAGCATAGCGAGTGAAGTGTTTGCATTCAAATCCACCATTACACGTAATATAAATATGGCGAAACTGCGAGATCCGTTTTAATCTTCCTTGTATGTGTGACGAACAGCCGAGAATAGAAGTTGAATATTTACTGTAGCGACACTTCACCATCTTCGTGCGGTACTGAGCACTGAAAACTTTATTTGTAAATATACTAGATGCTAAGCCGAAACCGTTGGATTAGCAATGCCGCTTCATTTATAAATGTTTGTGATGCTAGTCTTTGTCAATACAAAAAAACTGGGAAATTCATTGGCCTGTTACGTTCAACTAGTGGCAAACACAAATTTTTTTGCACGTCTTATCACACGTTTTTGCTATCAATAAATTATCTAGAAGCATGCAGTGGCCACGTTGCACCTTGTGGCAAATTGATCGGCTCATTAGGAGGATTAAAAGGCAAAATACGTGTTATTTTGGATTAAAAGTGCGGAGTTTCGCCTAGTAATGCCGCTATAAAGGGTGAAACCATTACTACATTAACAACTTCATGCGTATTCCAATATAAAATAAACTTCATAGAACACCTGCATATATGTAATGATTTCATTTTATAGGTAATCCTAAATCTACTTGAATATGGTTTGACTCCCCAGTTAGCTCTCAACGAACCACGTCTTAAAATCAATTTCGACTACCAGTCTCGACAAGCTACCACGGACTATGAAATAAATATATCACCGGTAATTATTGACCAACTGCGGAAATTTGGCATCAAATATAACGACGATATTAATCCTGTGTCTGGTTACGACAGAGCTATGTTTGGTAAAGGACATGTGGTTGCTAAAAAGTATTGGTGCAACCAGCTTCAATATACAAATCTGTTTTGTGCCGGATGTGACACGCGCTCAGACGGAATCCCGATGGCCGTTTGAAAATGTTACTTTAGAACTTTCTGCTCAAAGACAAGTTCGCATATGGACT
>JASANE010029969.1:0-7500 GCA_030248225.1 Trileptium ribeirensis | reverse complement strand
AAAGGAAAAGTACCAACCCACCCCAGGTGAAACGAGTCCCAGTTGTCGGACGGGCACGATAGTCCGTCAAAACAGTTAAAAATGCGGCCTCGGTCGCCTAGGAAATCGCCAGGGATAACAACTGCTCGTGCCACTTATCTATTTAGGCGGTCGAAATAGTAACCAGGAGCGTCCCTTCAAAGCGATTAAAAAACTCTGTCCCCTGCCGACATAACATAGTTCAAGGGACCCTCCGCCGCCAAAATCAACCGCATGGCCACCGGCCTACCGGTTATGGACTACTAGGACTCGGGATAACCAAACTCCCGGCTGGACTATTAAAATTGCGGAGACAACGGCTATTGGGGGATTAGAGAAGAACATAGCCGTAGGACGGAATGAAATGAGTGACTTGTTAGGGACGCTAAACATTTGTAGGACAGGTAATGCACACGGACAGCGTTTTAACATCTGACCGCGATGTAGGCGCCTCGTTAGTTGAAACAGGATTGGTTGCTTGTACTCGTTGACGATTATCAGTGATCGGCTGTTCTGACAATGTAATGATTTGTACCTTATTTGATTTTTCTTCCATGCGACTGAGTTTTATCTTGTATGGTAGGCCTATGTTTTCCCCGTACCCGGATCCATGCCCTGTCACTGCTGTAACGAACCCGCTCCCTTCCCCGCATAGGTCTCGAATTACGTCCGCCGCCGCGCGCGATTAAGAGCGAACTTCGAAGCACGCCAGACACCTAACTCGAGCTATGGCGGACCTAGTTGAACGCCTCGGGCACAGATTTTGGTCCGGTACTACCGGGAACGACTTCGCTTGCGCTTCCCCCCTTTCTCTTTTGCACTGGACAGGGGAACGAATGTTCGGACGGGTAAAGTAGTACTACCGTAGTCCGTATTTACGTGTGTATCATACTAAATGCCCTTTGTTAACCGACACTGTACATAACTCTGAATAAACTCTTGAAAATCACTTGGCGTGTCCCGTGTTGTTGATCTACTGGCGCAATAAGGACGTTCAAATGAACGGGCCAACTCTTCGTGCCACGGCTTGACGAGGGGAATGTTCCAAGCCCTGACACGTGCAGTTCGCCACCAGTATTTGTATATGAAAATCGCGGAATTGTAGCGAGAGTGGTCCACTAAAATTTGTCAATCAAACTCGCTCGTGAAATCAGTACGCGCAAATAGGGATAAAATTTACTAGGAAAACGTTATTACCAAATACGGATAAATAGGTTATCAGGATATATGTCAGATAGTCCAACGTTAAACTCTCAGGGCATGTCGGAACACTGTGGGGGCCATATGGCTACAACGGATAAAGTGTTGTGCTGAGGATAAACTAAGTGAAATTAAAAATTTACCTTGTAAAACCAAACTTATCACGCATTTTACTTTAGATTACGCTAGACAAAACAACTTCCATTAGACTAGGACGGGGAATATTGGTTTGACATTATGACCTGTGAGCAGGTTTCGGTATCAACCTCCCTGGGGGACCTCAGCAATCATACCCCGATACTAGACACGTGCGCAACCAATCGGGCGGGGTCCGAACACACCCCGTGAAGCGCGCCTGCGGCCTGCTAAGCTCCGTAACTTCTTGGGTCTGACCAAGAAAAATGGCTAAATCGTAAAACTTAAAGTCCACCCTTGAGGTTACGATAGCCGGGGTCGTATGGGCATGGTGTTAGGAAGTTGCCCCATGCAGCTGCGTCACCCCGTTATTACATCGGTGGGGCTACGCCGTGAGTTGAACGCGGACCTCTCGCGGATGAATGACAAGGGAAAATGCGGTCTACACGTGCGTGTAACTCGTGGATTGTGCTTACATACGTATCTGACCTTATTTTTGCATATTGTGTTGTTTTGTGCCCTTATGTATATAGTTTTGCGTACGCTCGTTTTGGAACGAACTCGGCTCGCCGCTCGATGTCCATCCTGACTACCAACCCGCGCGACAGCGTGTGACCCCGGAGACTGCTCCTTTTATATACCCAGCTGACGGGCATTATTTCAGGAGTTATTCTGCTTATGTGCTTTGGACTAATCTTACAATCGTTAACTTAATATTGAGAATTAATCGATTTTTTTTGCCACTGGATATTATTTGCGGCATTGATTGCACGTCTCGTCATATCGGTATTGTAATTCGATACTCGCCCGTCTGCCTGGATGACATTTCTAAGTGTCCCGACAGTGTTAATCCGATCCTGAAGCAGTACGTGTTCATAACACTCGTAACTCGACCAATTGTTGTTTTTCGCCTGCCGACTGCCTGGGTTCATTCCGACTTCTCGGTAACGTAAACCCTACCCTACCGCGCCCTTGTACGAGACTCGCCGCCATCGTTGGGACACTGCTAAGGACGATAATTGGACCGATACGACTGGTATTGACTATTTCGGTTGCTGGGCGGAATACCACTGACTGTCGCACGGAACCATCTCTTCATTGGACGTTTTTCGTGTTGCTTTTGGGACTAGCCTCGATTATTGAACGATTTGGCCTGAGGACTCGTGGACGTTAATCGCTGATTACTCTAAATTTGAATTCAGACTTTTGATTTATTTAGTGCTCTTCGTGTTGATTTTAACCGTATTTGGTTTAATTGTGCTATTATTTTGCCGACTTCAATATAAATAGTGCTCCTGTTATAGATCTTTACAGTGCTTTAGCTACTTCCAGTGTCGTTTTACTTAACGTGGTACCTGTTTGTTTTTAGTGGGGATCTAATTTTGCGCTAATTATCCAGACTGTTATACGGTACGATTGCCACATCATTTTACGTTATTGTAAAGCTTCGCTAACCGTTGCGTTTCACTTAGGGAAGAATTTGGCTGCACGCCTGTTTAATCCTGGAAGTCTTTGTATCACTCACGCCATTTGTCAATTCCTTTTCCTTGGAGCCTACCAATGAAAAAGGGGAATAATCGATTGATAGGCGCCGAAGTTACAACTAGTACCTGCTAACGTTTAACTTTGAACTCATTACGCCCTCTATTTTTATACTTACACCTACGGTTGTGTGACTGACCTCGCGGCAATGGATTCGCACGCTGATCACAATGGAGACTTGGAAACTGGTGATTTTCTTGGCTGGACTGATGGACATATGGAAGACGACTTACGTGCCAGGCCCCGACGTGCCGTTGGCACCAATGAGCGACCGCTCACGCCTCCGCCCCGACCACCTGGACAATTGCGTAGAGGAGAAACATCCGAGTCACCTGGACTGGATACAAATACTGCCAACGTTATTCTACATCATTTGACCACCCAACCTGCTGGTCCTCCTATGATCCCACTAAGAGACATGCCGACTTTTGATGGCAAACCGGGAGGCCAGGATTTCGAGGACTGGGTTCGGATGTATAATCGTCTCGCCAACGCCAATGGTTGGGACGACCGGCGAAAATTAATTTGTGTACCTGCTCTCTTGCGTGGACCGGCAAGGGAGGCCTTCGAGGGCCTTCCACCGGGAAAGCGCCAAAGTTTTCTAGGACTAGTTGCCAATTTACGCTTTTTGTTTTCGTCATCTCGCCGCCCTGAGAAATCATTAGCAGGACTGTGCACTCGACAACAAGGAGCGAATGAGCCAGTAGCAATGTACGGACTGGAGTTGCAGAAGTTGTGTGATCGCGCTTTCCCCGACATGGAAGACGAGCAGAGGGACACGATGCTTCGTATGTTTTTCCAAAGAGGCTTGCGACCTGAGGTGCGTAGGCAGGTTCTCAACCAGATTCACGAATGTGAGACTTTTCGGGATACTGTGGGTGTTGCTAAGCGATACGAAGACGCTAGCGCTGCGTGCCCTGAACCAGACGCACCCGTCGCTAGTAAGCCTCGTGCTAAAACTGTAAATTCCTTACTTGAGGAGGGAGGTGAAGTCCTGATCACACAGCTTCAAAACATGATGGAGGAACATCGTAAGGCGAACAATAATAACAGCGATACAATAAGTCGGTTGCTGGATGTAATTTGATAAAAGGGTCGGGAACACGCGTCAGCTTAACGCTCTCGCGCCGCCGTTTGTGCCCGGCTCACCCGCTGCGCCGCCGTGCTTGCCTATACCGAATATTACTTGTTATCGCTGCGGTGAACCAGGGCATGTCATGCGCGAATGCCCGTATAATGTGCGTTATCCGCCTGCTGCCGCGAATGGCGCGCCGCGCACATTCGGTGAACCTGGTTGAGAAGGCGCGCTGCCTAGAGCCAGGTCCGCAAGCCTCTTTGGAAAAACATACGAAGCATCGTGTCCCTCTGCTCGTCTTCCATGTCGGGGAAAGCGCGATCACACAACTTCTGCAACTCCAGTCCGTACATTGATACTGGCTCGTTTGCTCCTTGTTGTCGAGTACAGAGTCCTGATAAAGTTTTCTCAGGGCGGCGAGATGACGAAAACAAAAAGCGTAAATTGGCAACCAGTCCTAGAAAACTTTGGCGCTTTCCCGGTGGAAGGCCCTCGAAGGCCTCCCTTGCCGGTCCACGCAAGAGAGCAGGTACACAAATTAATTTTCGCCGATCGTCCCAACCATTGGCGTTGGCGAGACGATTATACATCCGAACCCAGTCCTCGAAATCCTGGCCTCCCGGTTTCCCATCAAAAGTCGGCATGTCCCTTAGTGGGATCATAGGAGGACCAGCTGGTTGGGTGGTCAAATGATGTAGAATAGCGTTGGCAGTATTTGTATCCAGTCCAGGTGACTCGGATGTTTCTCCTCTACGCGATTGTCCAGGGGGTCGGGGCGGTAGGTGTTAGCGGTTGCCATTGGTGCCAACGGCACGTCGGGGCCTGGCACGTAAGTCGTCTTCCATATGTCCATCAGTCCAGCCAAGAAAATCACCAGTTTCCAAGTCTCCATTGTGATCAGCGTGCGAATCCATTGCCGCGAGGTCAGTCACACAACCGTAGGTGTAAGTATAAAAATAGAGGGCGTAATGAGTTCAAAGTTAAACGTTAGCAGGTACTAGTTGTAACTTCGGCGCCTATCAATCGATTATTCCCCTTTTTCATAGGTACACTCCAAGGAAAAGGAATTGACAAATGGCGTGAGTGATACAAAGAGTTCCCAGATTAAACAGGCATGAGCGGAATTCTTTCCCTAGTGAAACGCAACGGTTAGCGAAGCTTTACAATAACGTAAAATGATGTGGCAATCGTACCGTATAACAGTCTGGATAATTAGCGCAAAATTAGATCCCCACTAAAACAAACAGGTACCACGTTAAGTAAAACGACACTGGAAGTAGCTAAAGCACTGTAAAGGTATAACAGGAGCACTATTTATATTGAAGTAGGCAAAAAGATGGCACAATTAAACCAAATACGGTTAGATAAACAAGAGCACTAAATAAATCAAAAGTAAAACCGAATTTACAGTGATCAGCGATTAACGTCCACGAGTCTTCAGGCCAAATCGTTCAATAATCGAGGCTAGTCCCAAAAGCAACACGAAAAACGTCCAATGAAGAGATGGTTCCGTGCGACAGTCAGTGGTATTCCGCCCAGCAACCGAAATAGTCAATACCAGTCGTATCAGGTCCAATTATCGTCCTTAGCAGTGTCCCAACGATGGCGGCGAGTCTCGTACAGTAACCGGAAGGGCACGAGTAGGTAGGCGTTCCGAGAAGTCGAATGAACCCAGGCAGTCGGCAGGCGAAGACAACAATCAGTCGAGTTACGAGTGTTATGAACACGTACTGCTTAGGATCGGATTAACGCTGTCGGGACACTTGAGAATGTCGTCCAGGCAGACGGGCGAGTATCGAATTACAATACCGATATGACGAGACGTGCAATCAATGCCGCAAATAATATCCAGTGGCAGAAAAGAATCGAATTAGTAAATTCTGATATTAGTTAACGATTGTAAGATTAGTCCAAAGCACATAAGCAGAATAACTCCTGAAATAATGCCCGTCAGCTGGGTATATAAAAGGGGCCGGTACTAGGGGTCACACGCTGTCGCGCGGGTTGGTGGTTCGCAGGAATGGACATCGAGCGGCGAGCCGAGTTCGTTCCAAAACGAGCGTACGCAAAACTATATACATAAGGGCACAAAACAACACAATATGCAAAAATAAGGTCAGATACGTATGTAAGCACAATCCACGAGTTACACGCACGTGTCAACCGCATTTCCCTTGTCATTCATTGCGAGAGGTCCCGTGTTCAACTCACGGCGTAGCCCCCACCGATGTAATAACGGTGACGCAGCTGCATGGCGCAACTTCCTAACACCATGCCCATACGACCCCGGCTATCGTACCCTCAAGGGTGGACCCTAAGTTTTATATTTTAGCCACTTTTCTTGGTCAGACCCAAGAAGTTACGGAGCTTAGCAGGCCGCAGGCGCGCTTCACGGGGTGTGTTGGCACCCCGCCCGATTGGTTGCGCACGTGTCTAGTTTTCGGGTATGATTGCAGAGGTCCCCCAGGGAGGTTGACACCGAAACCTGCTCACAGGTCATAATGTCAAACCAATATTCCCTGTCCTAGTCTAATGGAAGTTGATTTTGTCTAGTATAAACTAAAGTAAAACGCGTGATAAATTTGGTTTTGCTATGTAAATTTTGAGTTCCGCTGAGCCTATCCTTAGCTGAACACTTTATTCTTTGTAGTCTATGTGGCCCCCACAGGGTTCCGACATTCCCTGAGAGTTTAACGTCGGGCTATCTAATCGGTATCCTGATAACCTGTTTATCCGTATTTGGTAATAACGTTTTGCTAGTAAATTTTTATCCCTATTTGCGTGTACTGAAATCACGAGCGAGTTCGATTGACAAATTTGGGCGGACCACTCCCGCTACAATTCCGCGTTCTTCAAATACAAATACTGGTGCCGAACTGCACGTGTCATGGCTTGGAACATTTCCTTCGTCAAGCCGTGGCACGCAGAGTTGGCCCGTTCATTTGAACGTCCTTATTGCGCCAATAGATCAACAACACGGGACACGCCAAGTGATTTTCAGGAGTTTATTCAGAGTTATGTACAGCGTCGGCTAACAAATGGCATTTAGAATGATACACACGTAAATACGAACTACCGTAGTACTGATTTACCCGTCCGAACATTCGTTCCCTTGTCCAGTGCCAAAGAGAAAAGGGGGGGCGCAAGCGAAGTCGTTCCCGGTAGTACCGGACCAAAATCTGTACACGAGGCGTTCAACCAGGTCCGCTATAGCTCGGGTTAGGTGTCTGGCGTGCTTCGAAGTTCGCTCTTAATAAGACGGATTTCGGCGATTTCGGGCGGCGGACGTAATTCGAGAACTATGCGAGGCATGGAGCGAATTCGTTACAGCAGTGACAGGGCATGAATCCGGGTACGGGGAAAGCATAGACCTACCGTACAAGATAAAACACAGTCGCATGGAAGAAAAATCAAATACGGTACAAATCAGTACATTGTCAGAGTAACCGATCAATGATAATCGTCAGCGGGTACAAGCTACCCATCCTGTTTCAACCAAAGAGGCGCCTATAGCGCTGTCAGATGTTAAA
>JASANE010029968.1:0-12286 GCA_030248225.1 Trileptium ribeirensis | reverse complement strand
TGGACAAACATTAGCTGTCAGAATAGCAAACAATGTGGTTATTCCCGCCTTGACTAATACTTATGTACCAAGTTGTCAATTAGGTGTGGATGACATTTGTCATAGAACCTGCACAAGACCGTATATCTCGTCGAAGACTTAATGTGTATCCAGTATTAGTTACTGCATGGTCTGGTTACGTTGGGTGTCTTATACAGAACACAAATGTTCAGGACATTGTCCTATACAAGGGTACTCAGGTTGGTACAGCAGTACCGTTGGGAGCAGCATATTCACTGTCTAAAACTGACAGTACGTTGCAAGCGAAGTGTTCAGACAAATCTAACCAAGCAACCGTAAAGGGTAATATGAACATGTCTGTTTCTACAGCTGATTTTAAGCCAGCTAAGGATTTTGACAAACAAATTGAAAACTACAATTTCAACGAGAGTCTAACTGATGAACAACGCACCAAACTCCGCAATCTATTAATTACTTACAAAAGGACATTTGCCAGTTCGAACCATGATTTAGGTAGTACTGACTTGGTGAAGCACTGTATCATTACAGAAGGGAAAGGTCCAGTCAAATGTAGACCTTATCGGACTTCTGAAAGCGACAAACACACTATTTCAACACATGTTCAGGAAATGCTAGAATCAGGAGTAATAAAACCATCAAGGTCACCATGGTCTAGTCCAGTAGTTTTAGTGCCAAAAAAGACGGAACTACACGGTTCTGTATTGACTTTAGGGCATTAAATAAAATTACTAAAAAAGACATTTACCCACTGCCGAATTGTGCAGATTTATTTGACGTATTAGGTAAATCTCAATATTTTACATCCTTGGATCTAATGAGTGGGTATTGGCAGGTTTCCATGGATCCAACAACGCTTTTGTAACCTACAACGGGTTATATGAGTGGAAAGTTATGCCTTTCGGACTATGTAATGCACCGTCGACTTATCAAAGGTTGATGGAACTAGTTCTAATTACATATGGAAATTTTGTGTTTGTTTTATTGACGATATACTTATTTTCTCACGAACACTCGATGAACATCTCTATCATATTAGTAAAGTCTTTGACAGACTGAATAAACACAATCTTAAGTTCAAACTTACTAAATATGATTTTTGTAAACCGTCCGTAAAATTCTTGGGTCAAGTAGTATCACAACACGGACTTAGCGTTGACCCCAACAAAGTCAAAGTCGTTACAGACTATGCAAAACCTAATAACGTTACTGAACTAAAAAGGTTTTTAGGAATGACTAGTTACTACCGTAAGTTTATACCAACATACGCAACAACCGCTGAACCTCTGAACAAATTACTTCGGAAAAATAATGACTTTATTTGGACTGACAAATGTGGTAAAGCTTTTGACGAACTAAAAACTGCATTAACCACCGCTCCGGTATTAATATTTCCTGATTTTGATAAAAGTTTTTACTTACACACTGATGCCAGCGGTACAGGCATTGGCGCTGTACTTAGCCAGCATGTAGATGAAACATACCGACCCATCGCATATGCAAGTAGAACATTGCAAAAGGCTGAGAGGAATTACCCTGTTGTTGAACAGGAAGCATTAGCAATTGTTTGGGCTGTTGAGTACTTCCGACCGTACATACACCGTAAACCTTTCACAATTTTAACCGACCACCGACCACTAAAATGGCTACTCGAACATCAACATACTCCGTCCAGACTAACACGATGGGGTTTGAAAATACAGGAGTATAACATTACTATTGATTACATTCCAGGTAAAGACAACGGAGTAGCTGATGCGTTATCGAGAGTGCCTTTTCATATTTGCGCTGTGCGCAAGAGTGGTACAAAATCGCAACCAACTTTAAGCACAAACGTTCTCGCCCGAATACCAGGTTGTGACATTAAAACGCTTCAACACGAAGATGAGGACATCGGTACTTTGATAGAAATACTTAGCAATAGACATCAACCTGATGTAAGCACAGACTATCTTATAAGAGATAACTTACTTTTTAAGAGATGTAAGGATCGTGAGCTTTTAGTTATACCTATAGACCTACAACCAGAAATTTTAAAAATTCACCATGACGATATCTTTGGCGGACACTTAGGAGCAAAAAAGACACTTTCCAAAATTAATAGGTATTATTATTGGCCCAAAATGGCTAGGGATGTTACTAACTATGTTATAGCTTGCGTTTCGTGCCAAACTAAAAAGGGGTCTGTTAATACTAACAGAGTGCCGCTGGAGCCGATTCCAGTAGCTAAGCCATTCGACAGGATATCGATCGACTGTTTAGGACCACTTCCACAAACATCTACAGGCAAAAATATATTGTTGTCATCAGCGAATACCTGACAAAGTGGGTGGAAGCGTATGCCACTACAGATATTACAGCATTAACTATAGCAAAAATTTTAGTGCAGCAGTTCATGTGCACTCATGGTTCACCTAGAGCTATCCTGACTGACCGAGGTACTAACTTTTTAAGTGAACTGATTGCGCAAGTGTGTAAAATACTAAACACACGTAAACTTAATACCACCCCGTTCAATCCAAAATGTGATAGACGTGTCGAAAAATTTAACCATACCCTAGCAAACATGATTTCTATGTATACGAATCATACACAACCTGACTGGGATGAATATTTACCGTTTATACTTTTTGCTTATCGCACTAGCAGTCACGAATCTGCTAAAGAAACTCCGTTTTTCTTACTATGTGGCAGAGATCCGTATTTACCGTCGGACACCACATTATTACAACTGACAGACACAATTAAGGATCCTGACAATTATCCGCAACAAATATTCCAAAAACTTACACTAGCGTGGGATGTAGCTACCAAATCAATAAGCGCAGCGCAGGCAAAACAGAAACGCTACTATGACCAAAAGTCCAAACCACATGTTTTCGCAGTAGGGGAACGTGTGCTATTACATAGGATAAAACGCAGAAAAGGCGTTATAAGTAAGTTTGATCATCCCTGGAGAGGACCCTACAGGATCTTGGAATTAACCAACACTACCGCGTTGATCCGGTCTTGTGATTGGCCGGAAAAACCTTCGTTTCGCGTTAATATTAATCACATTAAACGCTTCTGCGAACCATATATTCCCCAGGTAGGAACTAAATTGATAGCTAGCAAACAAACCGATTATAACCAGCCAAAAGTGGTACCGACTGAGCAACCAACTGAGCTATTTCAAACCACTGGCACTGAAAATAATCATATTAATACAAAATATAATTTAAGACCACGGACTAAATAGCTACATAACTGTTCACATAATATTTCAGCATACTCGACAACAATCAACGCAATCGACACGGTCACGTACTATGGCAAACCAAAAACGGACACACTATGAGATCAGAATGCAACCGGAGAAATTACCATCGTACTACCAAGAACGCTATGGCAGGGAAGTTAAAATAGTAACGTTTGAGAATTTTTTCAGTTATGGTGGTGAATGTTTGGTACGCAAAACATTCGCACGAGCTGACATTATTGCAATACAAGCCCTGTTCTTCATACAACTAGCTCATCGCATCAAACAGCTTAGCATCGCTGAGATACGAACATACCTGCGTCACCAAATAGCGAAGAAAATACTGCATTTTATCTTTGTACCTCTAGACTACAGTAGTGATGAACAGAACTTAAAACTTACACAAATGATGGACTTCATTACCCGAGCTTCACAACAACAACTTATCGATGTACTAACTAATTATCACGACACAAACACTGCTGATTTAAATCCTTGGCAGCTATTTGTTACGAACATTCGCAGTGTTGGCATACCGTTCTACGAACAAATTAATTCATACCCTGACGATACAACAACAACTCATGAACCAACTACAAGCAAACAATCATCCTCAGGATCATCAGTTTTTCGCGAAGAACCTACTGTAGAACTTGAGGAAAACTTACTCGAAGATTCGGATATAAGTTATATACATGTGGAAGAACCAAGTGACGCAAACGTAATGGAAACAACTAAATGTAATGATAAAATTCCTGAATTATTACAAAAAATAAATGAAATACAACATGAAGTGAGAAATTTCAAAGAACAATATCCGACAGACTTATTAATAACAAAGTCAACTATTTCTGAGTTATTGAACAAAGTGTCCGATAGTTTTACACAAATGCGCGACGTATTAGAATCTCTAATTTTACATAACGATCAACGTTTCGCTGAATTGGAAGCAACCGTTCATCAATTATCACTCACTATTGAAAGCAACAATTCAGGATCGCCAAACCAACAGTCTTATTCTGAATCACAATAACTGAGTGCGGTTAGTGTGAATCTATACTGACACATTTTTAGAACCTATTTACATAACTAGCCAACTAAATTATGATGATACAACTGCAAACGTACAACCTTTACATTTGATGCTTAATTATATTCTACGTTTTGGGCGTTACCTATTAAAGTGGGATTAAACGAACCATAACATACCGCTTACTTCCGAGGCTCGTATTTCTCCTCTGTAAAAAGTTACTGGTATAGCCGATCTCTTGTGGCAAGGCACCATTTGAGGGGAAGGAAATGTAGCAGCACGACAATTCGTGATGGTTTCGATGTTAAAGTTTGGATTGATTCACTACTTTGAAAACTAACAATCACAATTTAATTTTTAGCAATAGTTCAGTTTGTTCACAAGTAGTTTTAGAAAGTATAATCATACATTACTTATAATGTAGCTTTTGCAAATGCTTTATGTGATCTGGTCGAACATGAATTGCAATGTCGAGTAGCATGAATGATGGGAATCACTGTTCGTTTTCCAAAACAAGTTGTAACCGATGTAGATGTTTTTGCTATAAAAGCGCTTTGATGTTTTTACAGGAAAGCTTTTTGGTACTTTTTCCTGAAACGTGCAGCTACGTGGCTTCGAATTTTGTGATATATTTTTGGCTAATTGCAACGTTTTCGGTGCATCAAAGTGAAACGATTAATATTCTACTTGGGTCCGTTGGTATTTGGACGATTCTTAAATTGGCTTGTGCTTTCTATCGGTTGGACAAGTTGTCGCTCAATCATTGTCGTGGAGATTGCAGCGTTTTCCGGATTCGGAGCGAAACGCTTAGTGTTATAATTGGCTTCACTGGCGCTTGGACGATTCTTAGCTTGGTTATCGTTTTGGCATCAATTACACGAGTTGTCACTAGCTCATTGGTAAGAAACTACTGATTTAATTGTAATTTTCAGTGCATAGCAGGAGCTACACATGAAACTAATGAATTACTCGTTCTTTCCCATCCTCGTAATATTGTGTCAAAATGAAGCCAACACTTTCGTTACTAGCGTCAGTATGTAACCGGAATGGTTTTACTGGGTTCGGATACGCTAAGATAGGTGCTGTAGTTAACGCCACTTTCAACTTATCAAAAGCAACTTCGCATTGTTCCGTCCAGCGAGACTCTGCCGAATTGAATTTGCTAGGTCCTTTTGTCAATTCGTGCAATGGACCGGCAATAAGACTATATCCCTCAATGAATTGGCGGTAATAACTGGTCAACCCTAAAAACGAACGTACTTCCGTAACGTTTTGAGGTCTTTCGCGCTCCAAAATCTTATGGACTTTAGCTGTATCTGGGGCAATTCCGTTATCCTATACCACATGGCCTAGGAACAATACTTCTCGTCTTACAAAATCACATTTCTTGCTATTGATTGACAAACCTGCATCACGAAGACGATTGAACACACATTGGATGTCCCATAGATGCTCTTCGAATGTGGGCGAGAAGACGACCATGTCATCGATATAACACAGGCAGAATTCTAATAGATAGCCCGACAGAACGATTTGCATCATTCTCTGAAACGTAGCAGGCGCATTGGTTAACCCAAAGGGCATTACCTTAAACTCAAATAGGCCTTCATGGCATATGAAGGCAGTCTTTTCCACATCCTCAGGCTCCATTTCCACCTGCCGGTAACCACATTTCAAATCCAACGTTGTAAAATACTTCGCACCTTTGAGAGCGTTCAATGTGTCGTCAATTCGTGGAGGAGGAAAACTGTCCTTTTTCATTACATCGTTCAACATACGATAATCGATACAAAACCTCATATCTCCTGTCTTTTTCCTAACAAGGACAACAGGCGATGCCCAAGGACTCATCGATGGCTGAATCGTATCATCGTCCAGCATAGCCTGAACTTGTTTAGAAACTTCCTCGCGATGCACGTAAGGTGCACGTCGCATTCGGTGTTGAATAGGTTTGGTATCCCCTGTATTAATGGGATGTCGCAAGACATGCGCTCGAATTAAAGGTGTTGTTGAGCTTCCGAAAACATCACTAGTCCGTTCTAATAACCTCGCTAAAATACGAATTTCAGTTTTGGTGGCAACAACTTCCTTTAGAGACACCCCTTCTGGTAATTCGGCTTCCTTGTCTTGTGTTATTTCTGCTGCTAATTGTTGGTACACCCGCTTAGCTTCTTTCGCTCGAATCTGAGATTTGTTGGTTACTACTAGAGTAGTCGACATCCGTTGTCGCTGGTTTTTTCTGTCGACGTGACAGCTATTGTATCTGCAATTTCCGTGACGTGGGACATAACATCGTCAACCTTCAATTTGTATGCTCTTTGTTCCAAATTGGTAACTGGCACCGAAGCCATACCTTTTTGTACTTCGAAAATAGCATTAGGACAGAGTATTGGTGGCTTAAATCGCTTACCCGTGTCGGACTCTACAATAACACTTTGTCCATTATAATCGGTTGTATCGATATTGCATGGCACCACTTTGTACTTTCCGGTGGAATTTCAGTATCAACGGATACCCGACATACATGGAAAGAACCCACCGGAATTTCAGTCAACTTCTCAGAGTAACATTTTTCATGTACCAGGTTCTTCCGAGATTGTCTCTTTACGTTTGAATCAACGACCATAATCGCAGAGGCTTATCACCAACCAGAATTCGCATTTTCTGGTAATCAATTATAGTTTGAAATTTTCGTAACATGTCAACACCTAGGACAGTGGTGACTGGAGTCAGGTACAACGTTGATTTGCACGTACTGAGATTGGTCTCTAAATTGTACGTGTGCTTCGAACCATCCCAGAGTCTTACTAGCTGGGGAACCATCGAAAGCTGATATTTGTAGTACTTCGGAATTCAGCTTGCACCGATCGAAACCTTTTTCATAGACCTTCTTGAGCCTGATGGTCATTTGAGCTCCGGTGTCCACCAGTCCACGTAACTTGTACGAATCAATCTGTACGTCCACGTAGAAACTCGATTTTAACGCGACGAGCCAACGTCTCCACCTGAGCTATCGCAACCTGCATGTCATTTTGGAGTTCCGAATTTTGTTCGAAAGCTGGTTCAAGAACTTTTTCCATGATTACCTGACGATGTGGACCCTGGGGCGACATTATTCGTAATGGCGAATTTGATGGATCAGTATCATTCATTTTCCTATCGGAATTTCTCACGTCACTCGATTGCAAATGTAACAAAATATCACCCATCTGACGTCCCAAAACGTCCACCGTCGCAACTCTACGGCTTTCGATTCAGGACGACGTCGACTACCACCAGTTAATTGTCTCCCCACGTTTACAGATCGCTGGCGACAATCCCGAGCAAAATGACCCGGGTGACCACATAAAAAACACCTCCACAGTTCTTTGTGTTCGGCACCATTCGATGACCGTTTACCCGGAGACGACCGAGAAGTAACTTCTCTCGCTACCCCACGTTCCTGTTGAAGAAGACATGTGTCCCGATATAGACGTCGAGCGCGGACAAGCCCTGTGGCACCACAGTTGTAACACACAATGGAAGAAGTAGAAGCTCGTTTTGCTACTCAGGTATGTCTAACATCATTACTTCGATTTCTGTCTCTTAGACGCGTTGGATCCTGCCGACCATCGTCCCTTCGTGGTACCGCGCCATTATTTGTATTAGTGTTTTGACTTGGTCTCCAAGATCGCTGAAATCTACTAGTCGGTAGCGATGAAATTCCATCATCGTCGGTTTCGGACAATAATATCTCTGTACGCTCAATGTGTACAGCTCGACGTTTCAATTCGTCAAAGGACCATTGGTCACCATGGACCAGGCACGAACGTAATCCTCGGCGCATACCTCACAAAAACATATTGCGCAATAAGTCCTCAGCATGCTGATCACCACGCTTCAAGGGTAACAATCCGCTTATACCACTGCAACGCTAACTCATCAGCAAAATCCGCTACCGACCTTTTTGAAACCGCTGAATTTCGTCGACAAATTCTCGACTTTCCGCAAATCGTTCGTGTAACTGAAGAACTAAATCTTCATAAGTGGATGGGGCTTCCGAACTGGCCATCAATAATTCAGCAAAACTGCGAGCGGCATCTTTCAACTTCTTACGCAAGGTATCAAATTTATCACTTGAACTGTGTACACCCGCCAACTCAAACTCGGTTTCCAACCGATGGAAATACGTAGCAAAATCTGAGGTGCCATCGCATTTTTAATATTGAAGGGTTCTTTCGGAGGTTGCACGTGAACCACAATAGGCGGAACCGCGGGAGCAGCCGCAGTAACAAGTACAGGGGCAGCTACGGCAGGAACAGCCGTTCGTGTACCCACTGCCAAAGTACCTGTATTCGCGAACGTACTTCCACCGGCCGAAATGACAGGCACGGAGGCTGACACGGAGACGCTTGTTGTAGACGCAGGCACACTTGAAGACACCACAACCGGTATCGACGGGATCGTAGTAGATACTGATGGAATGTCACAAGATGAAACCTGAACGGTTGGCAGGGGTGCCGCCAACTGAGGTGGGGTTCAGCCCTAACGGGATCTGTTACCGCTACAGTAGATGTAACACCTAAACGTGCTTTTGGCTTCGTATTTAAATCTACAACAGGAACGTCCATATAAACTGAATCCTCCATTCTGATATCCGAGGTTGGGGTCAACACTGGATCTATACCTATCAGGTCTCGCAACTGATTAAGGTTACCTCGCATTTCATTTATTTGCTCGTGTAGGTCATTATTTTGTCGTACCACGAAGCTTTGGAATCTACGTTCGCGTTGCATTGTATCTAACATCATTTCATCATATTTACGACTAGAGTCACGTACTAAGTTAGTTACTTCGTCATATTTGCGATTGGAATCAAGTAAGCTTATTTGCACCTGACGCAATGTCGCTTCAAACGGGGTTAACGTAGCATCGCCCGTAGATGTAGTACCACCATCAGTAGCAGTCGGTAAAGGCGTACTCGTACTGTCTATTCCTATAGACCACTGGGTTGTGTCATGCGGAGGCAGTAACGCGGCTTTGTCGTCCATGACGTAAAAATATAAAATTCAATTTACAGCTCGGACACTCACAAATCCATGCTGTAACGCGCAGAAAATAACGCTAAGAAAATGTCACTAAGTACCACCACTAACCACAAACCAATCCAGCAAATTTAACCAACTGGATTTCACAGGATCGGCTTTGGCCTCGTCATGGCTACCATGTCGGAGCTGGATTTCATCCTGCGGCAGTGTATTTTCGTGCTTACGCGGAGGTCCGACCCCAGACACTACTATAACACTAATGACACAATTTAAGTGCAATTCTGGCCACCAATTATTCTAGCTCTGTAGTAGTTGGGTTTGCGCGAGATCATGGTCTAGCGTGCTAGTAAAGTGGTGATAGGTGTTTTTTTGTGTTGCCTGATCCGGGATTAACCTCTGTAGTAACAGCTCTATAGTAAAGTATTAGGTGCGATTACGCTCTCGCCAATAGACGTCAACGGCAGCCAGTTAATTATGTAACGACCTATTCCCCGAGAGAACAAGCTCCCTTGTAAGAAGCTTATCGCCTTATTTCGTGTCTATAATCCCTATGCATCTTGAACTATAGTGGGAACCACTCCAGTGGGAAAACGAAAGCCTTGCGTCATTTGTTTATTATGTGTGTAATAGGTATGTGTTGTGTATCTGTTTACCTCGTACATATAATTCGTGTGCTTATGACGACATAATTCATGTGTAATTGCAATGGTTTGGTTGATTCTTTACGTGTGAATCGTCTATATTACTAATTGTGTGTAATTCTGTATATGTGATGAAAATGTGTGTAATCGGTTGTTTTGTTCATTATGTGTACACTGTGTGTAATGTGTAATTGCTTGAAATTGCAATAGTTTTGGGACCAAACTTTCCCAGCACAGTAAAACAAAACTTTTAAGAATTAGAGAAATGATGTTAAAGTGGACAGGGGGGATGGTTAGGGCATATTCAGATTTTGATGCCAAATGCCATAGGGCACGTTGTGGATTATACATATCAAATTTGGCATTATTTGGCCTACCCGTTAAAGAGTTGATTGTCATATCCCCTCGGTCATTTCTGGTCATAAAAATTCCAAAGGTTCGTAAAATTAAGAGAGTGTAAAATAATACAAAATTTTAAAATTTGTGTGCCAGGGCTACAGTTTAGGTACCTATCGGATTTGAGTGTAAGCCCTGGGTGCCTTAACTATTACACTTACATTAGCGGAAATGTAAGTGTATTTCTGCTGGATTTTTCAAATTTTGTTTTGAGTTAGGGATTCCGAGAATTTCATAAAAAGATATTCTCTAACGCGCAAATTTTCGTCTAAGTTTAGGAGCGGATTTCTCAATTCCACGAATTTCTAATTCACAACTGTGTAAACCGCGCTTTAGAGAAATTCCCAGGTTTCTTGTCCGGGATAAAAATTTTTTTAAGCTCACGCGCGCTACGCTTAAGCAATTCATTTTTCGCAATCGGTGGTACAAGCTGCTCGCAGAATTTTCAAGACTATTAAATCGGAGCGTTGGTATATCGTGTATCGTGCGATTTGTCTCGTGTTAACGTAAGTATATGGTGTTTGTGTATATTATATATATGGTGTATTTAGTGTAGTAAAATTACGGGTGAGGTTGATGCGGAACAAATACTCACAGATAAAACCCAAGCATAGAAACTATGGTTATTTTTGATCTTGTCCGACTGTGCATACCAGCTTAAGTTAGGACTCACGCGGGCTACAATTAGAATTGTTTATTCACTAATGTAACGAAATGCCAATGTTATAGCAAGGGTGCTTGCACAGAAAAAGCAGCACTAGTTGTGTTCTAGAGAACTGCGGTGGGGATGTAAGCTGCAACAACCAGTGAAGCTTGCGTCCAAGTGATATAATTGGCTGCAAAAAGTGTTAGGATAAAGGCCTTACAGCATGGCACTTCGTATTATCCACACACAACATTATTTTATGTGACCCACTGATATTCCGCCGACAATTATGTAAGCAATAATAACAATGTGTCCGTCGAGATACTTCACCTTTACACTATGTATCTGCTCCTTCTGCTTGTTGGTACGAACTCGCTATATATATTAGTAACACTAATTCCACAGAGTTCACTGTAAAAAACTATAGACAGCACCGCTATCACCACAGAACATCTCGGATAATATTAAAACAATAACGTTTATAATGATTCGTTACCGATGTTTGCTATTACGAGAACCTTCTATAGATCAAAGTGAGTTTATTATTTATTAGGTTGTCAATACCGTCGCAATTAGCAGAACACAGCACCATTAAACTGTGACTAATAAGCTAAGGTTACTGCCACCAATTATCTACCGCGACATAAGCGCATATAATCATACGGGTACGTCCATACGACGCCCGGTGGGATCATTACTGAACTTCATACAATACCATATTATACGCCTAATTGAATCCGAGAAACACTCGCCACACTGGAATGAGCATCTCGCTAAAGCTATATCTGCACAACTGGTTAGTCTAAACATCAGACGAATTAATTTTAAACCAATTCATAGCTTATACTTCCGCCAAAACAGCAAAACATAGGCGTTTTGCACTGTTTGAAACAAAACAAAAACAAAACTCCGGAAAGCACGTGAAAGACATTGTAGAGGTGGCTAGCTTGTCGTCTGCTAATGTGTAACCCTTCATAGACAACTTAAATTTAAAGCTTTCAAAACACAACTGCCGTTGTGACCACGCAGATTAATCATTCATTAACTATCGGTTTAACAAACCGTATTAACTCGTAATGCCACTTCTCGAATCCTAGCTAGGTCACCAACTGAAACTTCAAAAACATAATTAATAATAATCAATTACACACTCCAATAATAATTTAATATATATCAAAACAATGAACCATTTTCGAATGTACTCTACGCCAATCCGGCGAAAAGAAACGGTATCCCGTACCGTATTAGTGTAATAACCGGTGACGCAGCTGCATGGCGCAACTTCCTAAC